>MJUU01007068.1:0-44738 GCA_002080025.1 Modiolus philippinarum
AACTTAATTAAAAAATACCCATTATACCAGTCATAAAACGAAGCCTTAAATTTGTAGTCCGTTTTTGTTTGTTGTTGACCATTTTGTGGAGACACTATAGGAGTATCTAGTAAAAAGTTACAATACTCATATCTATCACAGAACTGTGTTCCTCTAAACATTTTTTATTACTGGATTATTATTTTTATTTCTTATATAAAAATGATAGAGTTTATAAGCAGTGTCTTAAACAGGTTAAACAAGAGTCTTGAGCGTTGGAAAAAGAGTAAAACCTATAAGATTTTTGTTTTACTTATGAGATGCTTAAACCGCAAGCAACGTAAAAAATGTGAGTGAACTAAGAATCTAGCCCGTTTTACCTGTCTCAACTGTAGTGAATAACAATTGCTTATTTTCGTTAGTCCCGTAGATAGTAGTTAACTATGGCAAAAAGCCGTAGGTTTTCAAAAAACGTTTTTTGAAAACCTACGGCTTTTTGCCATAGTTAACTACTAACGGTCATTTTCTAAGTTAACTTAGAACAGTTCTAAAAGCAGTCATACGGAAGACCATGACTGCTTTTAGAACAGGTTATGGCCGTTTTTAGAACAGTTCTACTCGATGACTGCTTTTAGAACAGTTCTACTCTATGACTGCTTTTAGAACAGTTCTACTCTATGACTACTTTTAGAACAGTTCTACTCTATGACTGCTTTTAGAACAGTGCTTTTAGAACAGTTTTCTAGAGCAGCTCTAGAACTGTTCTAGAACAGTTCTAAGTTAACTTAGAACAGTTATTAGAACAGTTCTAAGGTAACTTTGTGAGAGGTTATGACTGCACCCAAATGTATGCCACCGGGCAAATCGTCAAATTATTTTGTAAATTTTCTGTCTTTTTGCTGTTTCCGTAGCGATGGTGCCATTTTGAAAACCAAAGACCTTCTTGCACAGCTAGACGATCTTTGTTTCATTCAAATCTTCGTGGTCTCCGAGATCTGCAAAGGACAAATTATCAAACAATTTTGTCAACTGCCCGCCTCTGTGCTGCTTCCATGACAACGGTGCCATTTTGACAATCCATAGACCTTCCATTGGTATCTATGTTCCTACTTTAGTTTCATTCAAATCTTATGCGTGGTCTTCGAGATCTACCCCGGACAAATTTTTCAAAAATTTTGTCGATTTTCCCGCCCTTTTTGCCGTTTTCATAGCAACGGTGGGCATTTTGGAAGTTCATAGACCGTCCCTCATAACTAGATTTTGGTATCAAAGTTCCTGAAAAGCATCTTTACGATCGGATCGATGAAAAATATTCGAGTTCTAGCCTAGACAAATTCCGATTCGGAAAGAACAATAATAACAAGCTATAATTGTGTTCGCAGAGCGAAACACAAAGTCTCCTAAACGAACTCCCATTTAAGATTTCTGAGGAATATCAGACCCCTTTAAGAATGAGCAGTGGTTCCCTTTATAATTTATACATAAAGTGGACATCAAAACATAACATACAGCAGAAAACTCATTTTTTCAAAACTATAGGTTTTTAGTGTGGTTTCTATGGCAATTAAGTGATCCATTATCCATTACAAACAATTTTATGCCCCGTTTCAAAAAAAAAAAAAAAGAAAAAGAAAAAAAGGAAAAATGGGCAGGGGGTTCTCCTTATTACCTAGGTAATGCTTATCTCTGTAATGAAAATACAATGATCAACAGTAATTTTTTTTTTCAAAACTATAATTTTTGGCATGGTTTCCATGGCAACTGTATCTAATCTGAAATTTCCAATGCTGTAGAATTTGATCTTACATCACATAGAACCTTCCTATGAAAATTGACTGGGCTAATGGTAATAGTGAAAGCATCCAAAATGTCATTTCCCATAAAGTTACAATAGGACGACCCTACCCCTTTTGATAACCCCAAAAGCATCCTTTGAAAATGTTGGATGATTGCACATCTAGATAAATAGGGCTAATATACATGTACCAGCATGTTTGAACACCTTAGGTTCAATGGTATCTGAGATCTGCTTCGGACAAGTTCATCCGGACTGAGAAGGAAAGATGGATAAAAAATAATAATAAAATGCAACGAAAACAATAAGTCTCCCAACTTAATAATAAGAAACGGAATAAAAACTAGATTTGCAATTGCGAGCAATAGCCGATGTCACCCCAGACCACCAATCCGATGATAACATCTGATTCGCAGCCTCAAAATCCAATTTTCTTTGAAATCGGTCAAAGTCGGACTTTCTACGTATTTCCGCGGCCACCTTGGAAAGGGCGGCCATTTTGATTTTTTTTGTCGCATAGATTCCTTCTTTTCATCTTACTGAACATTTATACAAAATATGAACTAATTCCTCTCAGTAATTTCTGAGATTTTTCAACGTGAATTGGCAGCCATCTTGGAAATGGCGGCCATTTTGAAAATTTCAAACTCACAGCATATAACTTCAGATGGTAGTCCAACTTTTTGCAAAGTTTCAAATGATTCCATCCAGCCATTTAAGCTCGGACAAAATTTATTGAAAGAAGGAAAAAGAGAACAAAAAGAAAAATAATAATCAGAAGAAACGTAGAATAACAACATGTCACCCCGACTACGTATGTAGTGACATAATAATAAAATTCCCACAAACTTCATTTGGGGACTTAATAACTCCCTCCTAAAACATTCCAGTCAGTGCATTGCAGACAGAATGTATGCTTTCGAGAGATCAATGCATTATATCAAGTGTTAAAAAACGTATGGACGTGAACTGATCAATTTGAAATTCAAAAGGTACAAATACTTACATATTTCATAATGTATAGTTTCAAGTGGCGACAATATGTGCCGGTATATTCGGCACATATTGTCGCCTTCAGTGACGTTCTTATGGCATTGACAATACCGGCACATATTGTCGCCGGCGACAATATGTGCAGGGGCGACAATACGTGCCGTAACAAAAACATATCGTTTGAATCACAGTCTATTGCGGCTAATAATTTGTTTTAGTTGGTCTAGTATATTCAAAGGAGAAGATATTTGAAGGATGAATTTAAAGCGGATGGACGGACGATGCACAAAAAGTAACCTGGTCATAGCCAGGTGCGATAAAATACGATAATCACAAACATTTCATTTGAAACTAGAGCACTGACAGTATATATATAGTCTCGCAAAAAAAAAAGAAAAAAAATACGAAACGACAAAAAACGAGAGTGACATCCGGTGCTTTTTGGGAGGGTAGGCATCTGTTACCACCCCCTTCCCCAATATGAATGTACTACTAACTTCTGGTCCGATTTATTGTTAGAAACCTCATCATATGTTAAATTTCGATTGCCGAAAAATAAGAAAAAAAGAAAAATAAACAGTTTTTTTCCTCACCCTGAATGACCAGTCGTCATTTCCTTTCGGCTTTTCAAATTTTACCATTGTATATTTATTCTTTATAAATCTTCAGAAATCAAGAAAATGGCCTTTAATTACCTATGTGCACAAAATTTTCGTGTTTTTTTTGTCATGCAAATACTTAGTGGTGGATTATATCAATTTTCTAGGGGAACTGAACAACAATACATGATTAAAAATCTCTGCAATCTCGATATTATTCACTATTTTGTTTCTCAGATGTCAGCTCGACATTCCCTTCAGCTATCTAAAATCTCAAACTTTTTAAGATAGATCTGCAATATAATGTTTTATTTATATTTTTAGTGATAATGACGTCATGCCGTTCTTACGATCATACCTATAATTCTGGAGAAGTTGTCAAGTTTGACGCTATAAAAGTACAAGCTGGTATATCAGATTTATCTTCATTCACATCCAGCGGGAAATTTAAATGTGAGAAACCTGGGTTATATCTCGTATCTGTGTGGATCTTGTCTAATACAAGGAGTAGCCGATTCGATCTTTACAAGAATGATCACTCGTTGTTTTATACTATAACTCCAAACAGTTATGACAGAAGTACAGCAGTAGTTGCTGTACAACTAGCTGTTAGTGATACTGTATGGGCAAAGGCTTATAGTTCTCAACTGCACGTAAATCGCTGGGGGTCGTGTATGACAGTGACAAAAATACACTAAACATTCTCGAGACAGACATGCAATTTAGTTAATGAATTATTGAATATCCTCATTTTAAAAGTTTTCGACGATGTATCGGATTATCCCGTTTTGTATGCTGTCATAAACTTGGTTAAATTTGGAATTCAGTGGAAAATATTGAAGAAAATATTATCTGCATGCTACAAATAAAATCATCAAACGAAATGTTAACTTCTCTTTGTTGTTGTTTTGAAGCCTAACCTATTTTCGACAGTGGTTAAAAACATGCGTATGGAGGGCCGGTATTTCAACAAAATTTATGACTATTAGTGTTTTAGTCATTTCTGTAACTCTCCTTGTGTGAGATCTTTATAATTACATTTCATGAATATTCATTTGAATTCCGTCAGTTTGATAGGTGAACATCGATCACGTGGCATATCAACGTGAAGTTGCAATTCCAATGAAACACATTTGACCACGTGTTCAAGTGGCGGATGAATTTGTAAAAATAGAAATCCAATATACATAATGTACTTCCCTGTAAATAAAGTTTTTTTTATATTTCGGGTTTAAAATGTAATTATAAGAATTGAATGCATTATTTTGAAGTTTCATAGGGACTATGAAAGGGTTGACCGGGCGCACATTTTCAACATGAAGCGCTACCGCGCTTCATTAAAAATGTGCTTCGGTCAACCCTTTCATATCCCAATGAAATTTCAAAATAATGCATTCAATTCTTAAGTAATTTCAAAAATCGGATGCAACCTCAAGATAAAGATTTTTTTCAAATTTTTGATATAGGAGGTGCACATCTACATTATGTCATAAAGACAGTGTTAAAGTTTCATAAAAATCTATTCTGTGGTTCAGGAGGAGTAGCTGATAAGAGATGGTTACCCACTTGTAACGTACTGGCTAAGTCCATGTTTTGCTATGGGAAACCCCAAAAGTCAATCATATCAAATTCTGAAATAGGAGGTGCACATCTTCATTATGTCATAAAAGTGATGAAGTTTTTATCTGAAACAGACATGCTTATAGATTACCAACAAAAATATTGTACATGTAGTATATTCCTATAGATAGTGCGTGTGTTTTACTTAAGTAAGTGAGAACCGAACCGTCAATCAAAAGAACGAACAATCCATGGACAATGGCAACATCGGACACACTAAGAAACAAGGACACCACTTAAGTACGGGACAAAATAGAAAAATGAAGACACACATACAGATGAACAACACGGACCCAATAAAAACATTAAATTAAACCATTAAATTCATTTATTATTTTTACCTGCATCACCAACGGTTACCGCAGCTCTGGGAGCCACTCGACTCTGTCCGTCCATCCGTACCGCTTGGGGGTACCAAGTTTGTGTTATCTGAAACTCATACACCTTTCCGCCTGGGGGTACCAAGTTTGTGTAAGCTGAAACTCATACACCTTTAACCCGATACTTCTGAAACTTCAGAACTTTGCACAGTTGTTCTGGACACATTGAAGATATGCACTTGGCCATTTTTTCATTTAATTTTAACATTACGGTAATGAGTTTGTGTAATCTGAAATTCTGACACCTTATACCTGATGCTTTTGAAACTTTGCACAAATGATCTTGACACATTGAAAATGAGCACCTCTCTTTTTGGTGAGTTTTGAATTTGAATAAAAATACATTTCTTTTTTTATTGTAAACAAAATATTAATCCACGGAAGGAATTTTTAGAAAATGTTTTAAATATATATCAAAATTTTGATTCTTATGATAAATTAAACAGATTAATTCTATGTCTCACATGCGCCAAAATTATGCAGTATACCGTTCCATTCATAAAAAAGTCGTGGTCACTGAGGGGAGTGGACTCAAGCACTGCATAATATTTTGTTGTTGCTTTGTATGTATGTTATTGTTGTATCATCGTTCGTATTACGTATTGTATATATGCCTTCAGCCCTTCGGGGCATACTTGTGCATTTATTTGAATAAAGTAACTAAATAAGAAAAAAAAATAAAATAAAACATTTCAAATTAATTCATTGTTGAACTTTGTCTTTTTTTCCATCATATTTTAACAGTAAAGTACCTGGTTTGTGTAATTTGAAACATTCACATCTCTGACTAAATACCTCTGAAAGTTTTCACTGATGTTTGAACATATTGATGGTGTAAACCTCCCCTTTAAGCCAGTTTTGATTAAAAAATGTCAAATTTGTCTATTATTGAACTTGGTCTTTAATTCATCGAATTATATCATCATGGTACTCATTTTGGTTTTGGAGATGTTGCACAGTCGTGGGCAGCTATTCTTGAATTTTTGCATTACTTTATAGATACAAAGTACGTGTTCATTTGAACATGAGATATAGTTTTCACCTTTGCTGAAGAGATATGGGCTATTTTTATTTGATTCTTTATTCAGCTTTGTACATTTAGCTTTTTTTTATTTCTTTTTTAGCTCACCTGGCTATGCCAGGGTGAGCTTTTGCCATCACTTGGCGTCCGTCGTCCGTCCGTCCGTCTGTCTTAAACTTTTCATTCAAAGATCTTCTCCTCTGAAACCACTGGGCCAATTGGAACCAAACTTGGTCACATTAGTCCTTGGGTGGTCCCCTTTTAAAAAGATATCCGGCAGGTCCGTACCTCATCCAAGATGGCCGCCAGTGGGGAACATAGTTTTAACATTGGGCCCTATGGGAAAACACATTCAAAGATCTTCTTCTCAGAAACTACCAGCCCAATTATAACCAAACTTAGTCACAATGGTCCTTAGATAGTCCCTTCCAAAAAAGGTATCCGGCAGTTCCGTACCTCATCCAAGATGGCCGCCAGCGGGGAACATAGTTTAAACATTGGACCCTATGGAAAAGACATTCAAAGATCTTCTTGTCAGAAACTACCAGTCCAATTATAACCAAACTTAGTCACAATGGTCCTTAGATGGTCCTCCCAAAAAAGGTATCTGGCAGGTCCGTACCTAATCATAGATGGCCTCCAGCGGGGAACATAGTTTTAACATTGGACCCTATGGTAAAGACATTCAAAGATCTTCTTCTGAGAAACTACCAGTCCAATTATAACCAAACTTAATCACAATGGTCCTTAGATGGTTCCATCCAAAAAAGGTATCCGGCTGGTCCGTACCTAATCCAAGATGGCCGCCAGCGGGGAACATAGTTTTAATATTGGACCTTGTGGGAAAGACATTCAAAGATCTTCTTCTCAGAAACTACCAGTCCAATTATAACCAAACCTAGTCACAATGGTCCTTAGATGGTTCCATCGATAAAATGTATCCGACAGGTCCGTACCTAATCCAAGATGGCCGCCAGCGGGGAACATGTTTTAACATTGGACCCTATGGGAAAGACATTCAAAGATCTTCTTCTAAGAAACTACCAGTCCAATTATAACTAAACTTAGTCACAATGTTCCTTAGATGGTCCCTTCCAAAAAGGGTATCCGGCTGGTCCGTACCTCATCCAAGATGGCCGCCAGCGGGGAACATAGTTTTAACATTGGACCTATGGAAAAAAACATTCAAAGATCTTCTCAGAAACTACTAGTCCAATTAAAACTAAACTAAGCCACAACGGTCCTTAGATGGTCCCTTCTAAAACAGGTATCCGGCAGGTCTGTACCTTATCCAAGATGGCCACCAGCGGGAACATAGTTTTATCATTAGACCCTATGGAAAAGACATTCAAAGATCTTCTCAGAAACTACCCTACCAGTCAAGTTATAACCAAACTTAGTCACAATGGTCCTTAGATGGTCCCTTCCAAAAAAAGGTATCTGGCAGGTCCGTACCTCATCCAAGATGGCCGCCAGCGGGAACATAGTTTTAACATTGGACCCTGTGGAATATACATTCAAAGATCTTCTTCTCAGAAACTACTAGTCCAATTAGAACCTCTGCCCAAATTTTTGAATTTTTATTTGAATTGTGATCTGAATGTTTTAATTTCAGCAAAATATATTACCTTGATTATAAGGGGAACCCCTTTGAATGGTGTTCTGTTATGGGTTGTAATGGATAGTGGAGCTTTCAGTTGCCATGGAAACCAAACAAGAACACTATAATTTTTCCTATTGGAAATGCCTTTTATTTATGTCAGCCATGGTCCAGGTGAGCGATACAGGCTCTTGAGAGCCTCTTGTTTTTATCCACTCTAGTTACTGTTAGGTTGAAACTTAACAATATCTCAATTGTAACTTGCATTTGAAGAATGTTTGATATTGGGATGATCATTTCTTTTCAGACCTTCCAATGGCAATTGCTGTTGACTTGCTACCGGGCACTACCGCAATGGAAGGTGAGGTTTGGGTATCTATAAAACCGGTTTAACCCATCATTTGTCCGAAAACCGATATTTTTGATACTTGCAATATCTAAATGTGAAAATTTTGTTTAAATCTAAGGAGTATCTCCCTTACGCAAAGCTCTGTCTTTAGCTGAGTTTGGCTTTCTATTTAGATCTTTTTGATTATTGGTTCTCCATCAGCTTTTGTACACCTTCCGATTTTTGGATTACCAATGTTTTGATTTTATCTGCACTGATGAGACATTAGTTGTCGAAATGGCCATATGCAGAAAGTAAATTTACAGTGACTTCGGTAGTTTGTTATTTATTACCACTGGGTCGATGCCACTGCTGGTGGACTGTTAGTCCTCGAGGGTATTCACCAGCCCAGTAGTCCAGTACTTCGGTGCTGGTCCAAAAACAGATATTTTTGAAACTTGCAATATCTAAATGTGAAAATTTTGTTTAAAACTAAGGAGTATCTCCCTCATACAAAGCTCTGTCTTTAGCTGAGTTTGGCTTTCTATTTAGATCTTTTTGATTATTTGTTCTCCATCAGCCTTTGTACACCTTTCGATTTTGGGATTTCCAATGTTTTGATTTTATCTGCACTAATGAGACATTAGTTGTCGAAATGGCCATATGCAGAGAGTAAATTTACCGGTAATTTGTTATTCTATTGAAATGTCTGTACCAAGTCAGAACCATTGCGGTCGACAATTTTGCCGGTGGTTTCTACCTGATTTGTCTTTTTGTCTCATGGACTTCGGCTCTTGAACACTTCGTTCGGTAATTTTGTTATTACCCCCATTTGGTAATAAGGGGATTTGAATTTGGGAACTTATACATGATATTCTGTTAGTTTGGAAGGAAAAAAAACTTTTTAGTTGAACATGAGTGACGGTGACGCAGGTCAAGACTTGAAAATGGTCTTATTTTTATTTTTATCTATACATATCTAATTATTATACCACCTGCTTTAGCGGGTGGTATATAGTGGTCACGGTGTCCGTTCGTTCGTCTGTCCGTCCGTTCGTTATTCCGTCCGCCAGAGGGTACATACTTTGTGGCGACAACTCCTCCAAGACCACATTAATTTTTATTTTGGTATCAAATGGGGGAGCGGGAGGTATGTTTTTGTTAGCTTTGCTCACAGTTTTTCTAGTTTTGTATTTAAAGGCCTCTTAATAAGCCTACCAATCAGGATCATGTTGTGCTTATTAAATGCATAATTATATTGATTCGACTTATCAAGGCCTGCAGATGTAAGATCGCAATGCGGAATTGACCTAGTCAAATAATGCTATTAGTATTGTTCTACTATCAACTAGGTCTTCCGTAAAAGACACCATGAGATAATATGATTTATTAATTAACTTAAAGTGTAAATTTGATTTAATATGTATAAAACCACCATTTCAATACGGATGGCAAAACTTTGCCAATATGACCTAAACTAGGCCACTTTTTTTCCATATTGGCCTAATCCAATAATGGGCTTATCATAACTCCTCTTGATTTATTGTCTTTTGTTATGAAAACTCTAAAATAAGCCAATAGTGCGTAAATTGTCTTTTGCTGTCGTGATTTGACAGGACGCAAAGTCTTTTAATATAAAAAGTAAAGAATTGAAATAATTCATGGAAACGAAGTTAATTGATAAAGGTATCATTGTGAAATGTTTTTTTTCACATTGGCATAGTTATATAGATCCTGGTTACATTGGCCCGAGGCGCAATATTGATTACCTCGGATCTATAGATAACGTGTTACAGCGTATGACAACGTTTCAAAGGTGTTTTACCAACGTATTTGACGCGCATCCATAACTATCTCCTTGCATTCATAGAACGTCTGCATAGCGTTTTGCCGATCTCTCGTCAGATCAGTTGGAAATTCTTCACCCCAATGTCATTTGCCAATAACTAAATACCGAACTTAATGCAGAAATGGATATAAATGTCACCGAAAAATACGATTGATTTGCAAGAGGGATAGGTCCTCCAAAATCACAAAATTTATTTTCAAAAAAAGAGAAAAAAATGTCAGTCTGATGCTAAAATAATGCAGCTATTTACGTTCCTTTGAATTTTTATTTAAACATTTTGGCTATTACGTTACCCATGAGTTACAATGACACTCGGTTTGCGTTTTTACAACTTTACCTATCGCACACATTGCATACATAACGTATCTCTAGAGTTCTGCTTACTTATGCATAACTTATCAAAAACGTTGGCGAACGTCTTGACATTTCGAGCATTTTCACAATTTTCCAACGCACCTAACTTCCAACAACGCACGCCAACGTGCCTCGAATTTTATAACGTGCCTCTAACTTATACACCGCTCACCAGCGTGTACGAAAATATGCTACAACTCCGGCACATGTTAACGCTGTGCTTTATAGTATGACAGGACCATAAGTAGCTGTTATATAGAAAGCCATAATTCTAATTCTTTTAATTTTGACCCCAAACGTCACAAAGGTAGTTCTCCATAAACATAATTACGCTTAGTAAGAGTGGGGCCCTTTGGGATGAAAACCTAGCATACACCAAACATCTGTTTCCCCTTCCATGTGTCAATAACCCCCTCTCATGCCTCTTTGTAAATGCATCTCATCCTGAACTTTTTTTTATTTTTTTTCTGTGTCAAACATGATTCTATAGTCTTTGTGTCGATGTACGGATAAGAGTTTCGTGTTTTCTCTCTCAATCGTAAGATTTTTAATCACAGTCCTCACAGCGGTTTTTTCGTTGATTTCCACGTCTATTAACGAATCTAATCTAATGGTCAGAACGGTTTATAGTTCAGTGTTATTCAGTCACTTTACACACAGTTTTGGTTCTATCAGTGGATCTGTCTAATTTCTTAGCATATTTTTTTGGCCACCGATGAAAAACTCGGAAAGATTTGGATACACATAAACCGATTTAACCCTACCGCTGGCTTTTTCTGGTGCCGGTTCAAAGCCCGACTGTCCCGAGTTCCTATCGTTGTTTACGTTTGTCCTTTGCCTTGTATCTGTTTTTCCTGTGTAGTTTCTTGGCAGATTGTGGCATGTGACTGTAATATCCAGCCATTGTAGATGTTTCCTGTTATCCCCTTTGTTACATTCACTTTGCCTGTAAGTTTTTTAACAGATTGACTCCCATATCTGGTTTCCGCTCCCCGCCCTTTGAGGCTAGCACTATCAAGTTTAAGTCTTGTTTATAAGCACCGATTTATTCGGATTCCTAGAAGAATTTTTTGTACGATATTTAACATTGAATCAATTGTAGCAATGAAGAAATTAATACCTTTACACTGATATTGTTGCTGATAAAATTGGTCTGAAAAATCTTAAAACTCCAAACATCTTGTATTTGTTGCATGATTGATCTCTACCTAAATTTTGCCTTGTCATCTCAAATAATCTTAGTAATGGACTATTAGTATTCCCTTTTTCGTGATTCTCTTCTTCAGGTGTACACCATGCACTTCGACCATCCATTTGCTTTCTGTTTTACCTTAAGAATGTTTAATGTATTCAATTATTTGATGGTAATGTTAGAGTGCAACCACCTCATAGATTTTTTTCTATGTTATATCATTTCTGCTGTGTTTTCCTTAAATCAACCGTGATTTAGATTACGGTCAGTGCTTTTTCGTCTCATTATGATGGCGTCTGTTGACTCGTCGTTTTGGGTCGTTTTAACCTGGAGATAGGATGTTGTCTCCTTGACATTGACCCCATTTCCTTTACTTCTTCAACTCGGTGCATATTCTAACTAACGCTGTGAGGACTTCTGTTTTATTTAAACAGGTAGCATATGGGTTTAGAGTTTTCTGAGCGGTAGCTCTTTACATTTGTTAATCCTTCATATTGTAAAATGTCATGAAACTGTTCCTTAATGATGTGTGAGTACAAGACGCGCTTTTTTGACGTACAGGTGACGTCGAAGTCTTTTTATTACATGTTGAATGCCTCGTGGTGACTTCAAGATGAAGAACAACAATAGTATCGTTGTTCAAATGCTTTGTTTTAATCATGTATTTGTAAAGACTTTGTCTTATTTGCATTAAATCCATATTCGTTCATTTCTAATGGAAACGCGTCCGTTTTTCTACCATTAATTTGAAGACGTCTCTTTGATGCAATAGTTTACATTTTCGATGATATCGATAAAGCATTGTATGTTTAGATTGTTTGTAATATCTCTTTCAATGTTACTCTCTCATACACAACGTAGGTATAGCTTTCTTTTGTCGAGCAAATGTAATCTTGTTATGGTTAGGTTGTTAAATGGATTAAAGTTTGATACACTGTGACATCATTGATACAGCCATGGTATTCAGACTTAGTTTTCTAAATGTCCATCGACTCTGAGTTGACTTTTTACTTTTTCTTTTTACGCAAATACTAGGCTTTAAAAATGACAAAAATAATTCAGTGTTTTGAAATTTTTACATCATAATATCCTTTCGAAGGATTTTCATATGTTGCAAAACAATAAAAATCATGAAATTTAGCATAAAATATCTATGAAAAGAAAATTTGTTAGTCAGCAGTTTAAACCTAGGCTTGAAGAATGACAAAAACAAGTCAGTGTTTTGAAAATTTTATATCATAATATCCTATCGAAGGATTTTCATAAGTTGCAAAACAATAAGAATCATGAAATTTAGCATAAAATAGCTATGAAAAGTAAATTTGTTAGTCAGCAGTTTAGAGACCTAGGCTTTAAACTTCAGTGTTTTGAAAATTTTACATCATAATATCCTTTCGAAGACGTTTTATAACTCGTAAAGGAAAAACTTCATGAATTCAAGCATTAGAAAGTTATGAAAAGCAAATATCTTAAGTATGCGTTTTAAACTAAGTCTTAAAAAATGACAAGAACAATTAAATGTTTTGAAAATCTTACTTCATTATATCCTTTCAAGAAGTTTGATATCTTTCGAAAAAAAATTTAGCATGAAATAGGCACGAAAGTACTTATTTAGTCAGGTGATAAAACCTAGGATTTAAAATTGACAAAATTCAGTGTTTTGAAAGTTTTACATCATAATACCTTTTCGAAGGAGTTTTATAATTTGCGAAGAAAAAACGTCATGAATTTATACATTAAAAAGGTATGAAACGTTAAATATTTAGTCTGTTGTTTATACTTATTCTTTAAAAATGACAAAAACAATTAAATGTTTTGAAAATTTTACTTCATTTAATCCTTTGAAGGAGTTTAATACATTGCGAAATATTTAGCATAAAACAGGCATGAAAGTGATGTTTTAGTCAGTGGTTTAAATCTATGCTTTAAAAATGACAAAAACAACTCAGTTTTTTTGGAAATTTTACATTATAATATCCTTTCGAAGGAGTCTGATAAATTAAAAATATTTTAAAAAATCATGCAATTTGGCATAAAATAGCCATGAACGTAAATTTTTAGTCAGGGGTTTAAACCTATAGGCTTTAAAAATGACAAAAACAATTTAGAGTTTTAAAAATTTTACATCATAATATCCTTTCGAAGGAGTGTTATAATTCGCGAAGCAAAACATCATTAATTTATACATTAAAAAGGTATGAAAAGTTAAAGTTTTAGTCTGTGATTTAAACTGACTTTTTAAAAATGACAAAAACAATTAAATGTTTTGAAAATTTTACTTCATGATATTCTTTCGAGAGGAGTTTGATGTGTTTTGGAATGAAAAAAAATCATGAAATTTAGCATTAAAGAATTGGTGTGAAATTACTATTTATGCGTTTACCGTCAAGAGTACAAATATTCACACCGTCTTCCAGTTCTGTTTCTAAAAAAGTTGAGATGATGTGAATATTAGGAGGAAGATAAAAAAGCTATTTAAAGTTCCGACTTCCACTCTTACATGTATAAAAGTTCACTGTCGCTTCGCTTAACAGTTGACTGTCACTTCGTTTCCAATCGCCATTTTGTTTGTTAGAGGAAGTAAATCATGTGATTTTCTTCACCTAGTCCCCGGACCGAACAGCATATCTGCCCTGGAAAATGAGTTCGCTGTATTCATCGGTATAACAGCAATTTTTTTGTTGCAACAGATATTCATACATTTCTAGTATATGAAACCATCAGGTGATTTTCCGATTTCCCGTGCAAAGACGTCGAGATCGCCATTTTAAAATTGGCGCCCATGATTTCAGAAAATTTACCTCACAGAAACAAAAATCATGTTCTTATAACATATTGTACGTTTAAGGAAAGGATTCACCTATACACAAGTGCCGTATTTTTTGTATCTATGACAACCGGAAGTGATCTCGTGACGCGTTTTAAGCTCATTGAAAGCAAATAGACCAAAATATGGTATTGTTTTTTACTTTTTAATGCAATGTAAGTTAATACAAGCGACTGTATTGCCAAATTATACAAAACAAACATTAAGCAAACTAAAATAAAGCAAAAAACCTGATTTAAATACGTAAAATCAAACAAAAGATACAAAAACAAAGAGATTATGTACATGGTAAAAAAGGCCTAATTATATCTACTTGAATATTAAATTCAATCCGAATCAGTCTATATGGTAAAAGGGAACCTCAAGCTCCCGCACCATGTCAGGGTGACAATCCACAAGGGAGATAATAATTTATATATTAATATTCGTAAAATAGAGATATAGTCTGCATGCATTATATTGCACAACCCCATAAAAATATTGATAACAGACATAGCATTTATAAAAATACGAAAAACTATGTACATATGTACAAAATAACCATAGGATCGCAATAAATCACTTAATATTTACAATTACATCAAATTGTCACTGTAACATATTAACGTTAACCATGCTACTTTGGATCATTTTTATTGTCTGATTCTTTATCAGAAGAAAAATCGTTACCACCGACAACAATGTTCTCGTAAATGGTGTGACAATTCTCGCCACCTTCACACAAACAAACGTATTTCAGTTGCTTCACAGAACACCGCAGTACACAATGTGAGGATTTGAAACCACACTTGACCACTTCTGTGATTTGTTTAGGCATTGGGTCAAGCGTCATAAGTATGGTAATCCATCATCACTTCCTCCTCAATCCTCAATCTTATGGCCAGCCCAATGATCTCATCTGTGATGTTGATTTTCTCTTCAGATGACTTTTCCTACCGGTACATTTTTTTCTCCACCCTCAACCATCTGGATTTGGTAATGCAGGATTTGGCTGCAACGAAGATAGCCAAATTAAAGTTTGGTATTCTTCTCGTTCGAAGTGCTACAAAAGAGCGTTCAGGGTTGGGGTAGAAGCTCATTCTTTGACCCCTTTTTTGCAAATAGCTAATACCGTATTTAGTTTCAACTTGCACTCGTGGAGATCCGTTGTAAATACGCAGGACATACTGTTCCAAATTATCTGTGATCTCATCTAAGGGTTGTATAGACAGCTCGGCGAGAGAACAAAATATCGATATATTTGATTTGAACAGTTCCCAAGATCTGACCTTTTCTTGTTTGATTTGAAACCAGTAATAGCATGGAAGGCAGGCAGAGTTCAAGCGTATCCGCAATGATATGGGCTCAGCCTGGTAACATTGCCCACCTTCAGACAAATGCAACCAAATCCAAAACCAATATCAAAACTTAAGTGAACAAGGAGAACGAGCAATAATTCGTTGAAATCCAGATGATGCAGCAGCTGAGGCATGAAATATCATTCATGTATCCGCTTCTTCACTATCACTGCTAGACTACAATTCTATGTAAGGAGTTCCTTTGTTATCAGCCCATAGAGTAGCAGTGGCCTCAAAAAGAACACGGAATTTGACGTTGTCCAATAAAGCTCACATTTATTTGGTAGGCAACCCTGTGATTGGAATACGACAATGGAAATAAGCGCTTCAATTGCTGTATTTGCCATACGTATGACGCCCTGGCTACTACTAGTATTTGCTTTGAATATGACTCTATCCCAATAATGACTTTTTAGCTTTTCTTTTAGTCGATGAGATGGATAACCTGGACTATCGACACCATCTTTATGAAAATATCAAAATATTGTTTATATTTATCAAGAAGCTTTTGAAGTTCAAACACCGCACCTTCATGGAATAATGGTTCATCAATATTAGAATCTAATTTGTAAAATGCTTCTTGTTGTGGATCAACTCTGGAGATATTTGTCACAAGATTTCGATTTGATGCTTCTCTCAGATACATATGCTTGGTGACATTTGCTGTGGTATTGAGCACCAACAGCAACCAAGTCAGATCCAGCTGATAAGGACCGAATAGCCGCATTTTCAGCACTAGCACATACTTTGTATCAAACCCGTTTATAGCTTTACTTATGGGGTCTCTGTTTATAGCCATAATGCCGTTGATGGTACACAGACTTCCAGTCAAGGTCTGTAGCAGAAGATGGATCGAGTAGAAGGACCATCAGGTATATTTGGCTTTTGTCCAAGCGAGACCGTTGGCGATACATCGCTCGAACATTTTGATTTGACCTTTTTCAATTGCTTGGTAAAAAATTTATAGCATACACTCTGACATTGAAATTCTGCATAAGGTAAATTTTGTTTTCCAATGATATTTCTCAGTTTCCAGTGAAATGAATCATCTTGATCGCTGTCGATTCTGTCAATAAATAATTGTAGTCCAGTAGAAATACCCTACTTTTACCAACAATTGTCTTCCTCGACGGGATTCCTTGATGCAACAGATTCCACATTTTGATACATCATGTCGCTTCTTTGTCGAAGGTTGCAAGAGTTTACATTTAACCTCTAATCTGTTTGAGAAATCCATATACTTCGAACAGTTATGATTTGGGTATATACAAAACAAAACACAACACATCACAGAGACATAAAACCTGATCAAAACAAACACGACAAAATTGGCAATCACAACCAACCAATGAAAAAAGTAAGTAAATGAATTGCTTCGACTCAATAAAAAGTAAATGAGAACCGAACGGTCAATCCAAAACGAATAATCCAAGGACAATGGCAATATCGGAACAAGAAAGAAACAGAGACACAACATGAGTACGGAACAGAAAAGAAAAATGAAGATACACACACAAAGATGAACAACACGGATTCAATAAAAAAAACCATTGCTGAGATCAGATGCACCGGTAGAGTAAGCATCTCCTGCTTCTTATAAGACACCCACCGTGTTGAACATGTCAAATGCGGTAGAGGAAACAACAATTAAGCTTTAAAGGGAAAGATCTGTTGTCAACTGGGCAACAGATATCCCATAGCGGTCCACAAGATGGTGATGTCGACCATTAAACGTCTAGAGGGATGCCTTCAGGTTTTGGGTAACATAAACAGTCTCTTGAATAGGGAATGAGCTGGGAGATGTAAACTCCGTATGCCGGTGCTGTTGGGATGTTGCTACAAAAAAAAGGTAACAAAAAGGATAAACAGAACCTAGCAAAATGAGCTACTTCGGCTCAAACTGCACATTGCATTGTCATTGAGAAATAACAAATCAAAGATATTATCAATCAATAAATTAATGCAAAAACAAAATAAATTTCGATCAGCATTTTTTTGTATGAGATTCGACAAAGTTAAAAAATCGTACACCATACCTGATCGTTTATGTATGGTCATTCAACTCCCATACGGTCTGTACACCTTCTGGAAGACCTATGGCCCACCCCATCTTCCTTGGCCTTCCTGCGCTGGCACATCGTGATTGCTTATTTTAAGAGGGCTTACTAAACAATTATATTTCTTAGACTAAAAAATTGTAGCTGACCGTAGACCCCATTCTGAATTTCACAAAAGCATCTTAAAACAATTTGCCATGGTATTTTAAAAAATACTCTTTTTGGTAAATAAATATTAATATATATATTCAAAGCAGTAACTTTTAGAACTTAGACCGATATAAAACTGTTTAATGTTTGAATAAGATCAGATTTAAGATGTTTAACGAATTAAATGTGACGAAAAACGAACAAACCTAGTCTCCTGAATTACTTACGGACAAAAGACGCAAGGACGAAAAGCTGTTCTATTTCGATAGGAAGACCTCTTAATATGATAACAGAAGGTGAAATGACAGGAAAACGATTACATAAAAATGAGTTAATCATTTCATAGATAAGTTATCAATTCTCCCTTAACCTGGAGTAGACTAATCGATGCTATGATAAGACTTGATTTTTGTATATGTTGCTGTAAATGGAATATTTGTACTTTTTGGTATAATAAACATCAATTTCAACGGAAATGTAACGATTCAAAATGAAAATCATCGCAATAGAGTATTTATATAGATTTACTCCATTATTAAATATTTCAATGCCTCAAGGTCTTAAAACAGCACTTTTGGAGACAAAAAATCGTTTTATATCGATTATTTATGTCGAAACTCATATTTTGGCTTATGAAATTATCAAATGTGATTAATTTCTTACATTTCAAATGTTTAAAACATTTTATGACTTTAATGACAAATTATTTAAGACTTAGAAAATAATGCGGAAAAATGACGTCATCACTTCACCAGCCAATAGAATCTTCCTGCACGGGAAATCGTTAAATCACCTGATGGAATGTTAAAATATAAGCATTTTTGTCTGCTAATATCTAAATATATTGCTGTTATACCTTTGAGTACAGCGAAACATTTTTCAAAATCTTCGGTCCGGGGACTAACCAATGTGGATTCAGAATCCCCAGTAAATTTGGAGGAGAAATTTCATATGCTGGATAGTAGCAATAAAAAAGGGTGGTGATCTGCCTTAAGAAGTAAAACAAGTGTACGATAAACTAAATTCACAGTAAGTTCGGTATTTTGTTATTCAATCACATAATATCCTAAAATAATACAGAGCAGGATAAAAAGTATCCGATTTCGCATATAACGGATATTAGACTAACTTTTAATGAAGACTTACATACTCGAAATAACTTACGTAAAATATTTAACGCAAGAATATTACTATCTTTAGACGATAAAAGTTTTGACATTGCCAAAGTTTTTTTTTCGTACATTTACCCCTTTCATGCGCTTTCTATCATCCATAGCAGTTTTTGCTTAAGGTACACAGCAAGTAAACAAGAAATGATATGGCTATAAGGCCATATCAAGCTATTGATTTTTTTTAAATATAATTGACATACGCTTCATATCAAATATGTAGCAGTGAATTCTTTCCGCTCGTATATTCTTTCCGCTTCGATAAAATCCACTGCGACCAAAACTCCAAGACATAAATATTTTTTAGAGAAAAATTCTGCCCCGAAAAATTCTCTGACCAGCACCTGGTTAGATGAAAATAAAATCTGGCTCCGACTTTGTCCATAGAAAATTGCCTGGATCAACAAAGTTGCGTAGCATAGTGTATAAATCCGAAAAAATTTCCCCCGGCTCGAGTGAAAATCCAAGCCCCCTCTGAAAATGAAATGGTCTGTGCCTTACAACATACAAAAATGTATATAAAGTAGCAACAATGAAATTTGCCGCGACTTTTCTCCAAATATCTTTCTAAGTAAATGTTAAAGGATGACATGGCATACGCCAATGGAAAGCTAATTTTTTGCCGCTTCATGCCATGCATTACCATAATTTTACACACAAAGAGTAAAAAGTTTTCCATTACCCTTCTATGTTATTTTAACAGAAAATTTGAGTTGAAAATAGAGGGGGTGTACCTGGTTAACTGCACACCTGTATTTATTGTTATAATGCCCTGGGGTTTATCGATTAACCAAAACACGTGGGTCGGGAGTTAATCTCAAGTCAAGTCAAGTCAAGTCAAGTAATATTTATTTAAAAGTCGGTACATGTAAAACAATAAACATAAGCTCCAAGGAGCTTTTAAAACCGACATACATATTAAAAGACATATAATGCATGCAAATTAATAAGTTAACATAGCTATTTTGCACATACATAAGCATTAAAAAAAAACAAGCAAATTAAAAGCAATACAAGCATATTAACACTGCAATCATTCAAAGATCAAACCAAGCATGCAGATTTCACTTACTCAAATTGCACATTTAAGCATAAGAATACATATAAGAGGACAAGACAACAAAATATAAAATACAGCACATAATGAGTAAACTAATCTAAGCATAAAACAAACTAGCACTAGCAATACAAAATCAAAGAGAAACTTAAGAAACATAAGCAAAAAGAAATTAGAAAAAGAAAACAAAGAAAGGATATTTGCTCAACTCTTACAGAAACTACATTTACACACCTCCCCTTCCCATTTTCCAATGATTCCCTTAAAATGGCCTAAAGTCATATCTCCCCTTAATTCATCTGGTAATTTATTCCATAATTTTGAAGCAGCATATTGAAAAGAGTGGAGCCCATATCTAGTTGTTCTTACCCTAGGTATGTCTACAGTCTTAGAATATCTAAAAGAATGTGAACAATTTTTAATATTCAACATATCATTAAGAAAAACTGGAGTGACCATTTATAATTTTATAGGACTGTATAGCTAAGAATCTTAAACGTCTCAATTTCAAAGATGGCAAATTAGATCTTTCTAATAATTCTTCATAGCTGCTGTTATAATCATTATATATAAACTTTAAAGCTCTTTCTTGTATTTTTTCTACCTTTTTTGTATTTGACTCTCCACAGAAATGCCACACTAAAGGACAATAATTAAAATTTGACAGTATGAAAGAATAATATATGGTAAGTTTGCTAAGCCGATTCAGATAAGGTCCAATTCTTTTAAGTACATTTAGTTGTTGAGATGCTTTTTTACAGATATTTGAAATATGTGAATTAAAATTTAATCGAAAATCCAAAGTAACCCCCAACAATTTGACTTCCTCATCACATGAGATTATGTTCCCCTCCAGATTAAAAGATAAATTCAGTTCTCTAGTTTTCTTTCCTATAGAAATGGCTTGGAACTTATCTGGATTGGCCTGCATTTGGTTATCATGAAACCACTTCACTAAAATTTTACTATCTGACTCTAAAATATTAACTAAATTTTCTTCACTTGAATCGGCATATGATAATGTATTGTCGTCAGCATAGTTGTATAAATCACTTTTTTGAATAAAACAGAAAATATCATTTATAAAAATATTAAATCTCGAATTAATTTTGTAATTACTTGACAAAGTGTTCACAAAAACTTTTTACCTGTAAACAAATTCATTTTAATAAAAGTAAATGGTAACTGGATATTGGTTCTGCAAAAATTATTCTCATATTTACCTAAACATTTTTATGTAAATTAGTAAACAAATCAAAATCCATCCGAATAAACAACAAACAAGCACCCTATATGTAAATAAGTAATACATCGGCAATGCATTTGGTGTCTTTTCATTGGTTTGTTGGTTTGCGTAAATCATTCATCAATCACGTACTCCCACATCGAATTTCTTTAAAATTTGAGTGAAATTAACATTAAGGTCTATGGAAAATATTTTTCTTTGAACTTTGATTATTTCGGTAAATATACCAAGAGTAACGGCATTAGAAAATGATACATACATGTTTCATTAGGGTCTTATTTAAGACAAAATAGCTGCAGCGATTTAAGCTGCGGCAAATTTCGTTGTGTGTACTTTAGATAGGTTACAAAATTTCATCAAATATCCCTTTTATATGTCTAGTGCTGGTTAAATGTCTGCAACCCTTACCAAGAAAATCTATGTTAAGTGACCCCCACCCCACCCGTGGGTCCATCCGTGTTTTAGTTGTAACTGTCCTCCTTTTTAGCAATTTGGATAGTGACATAGTTATTTTCATTTAAAAAAAAATATACATTTCTGCACGGATTCAATGAAATTGTCCTCAAACTAATGTCATTTCAACCGGGCATCGGGAATCTTAAACAGATTTAACTCAAAAATCCCATTTTACACAATAAACATTTCTTATCATGATTTTTTGTGTATCCTAATTACAATTTTATCAGAATAACCCTTCAAAAGAATAAGCACATATTAGAAGCGTCATCTAATGATAAATCTAACAATACACATGACCTTATTATGATCGGACAGTTATTACTTGTAAACAAAACAATCAATACACAATATTTACACACATGATGACCATACTGAGGAAGGCGTGGTGTATGAATATTTGTAGAAAAAACTATCTAAACGAGAACAAATCGCTTCAAATCCTTATTAAATATACCCCCCTTAATTCATGAGCATTTAGATAATTGATCGGGAGTGCATAGCACTGATGAAAAGTCTCTATACACCGACCTATTTCTTACACCAGAGCCGTCATGGGGTCTTTTCGAAATGTTAACTATATATTGAATAGATAAGGGGCATTGATTTCAATAGTAAAAATGTAGATCATTTTCTTTTGCGTATTGCAAGGTAGCATGAATACTGGTGTTCTTCAGCATTCACAAATCGTTGAAATGTTTGCATTGAATATTTTTGGCATGAATGATTTCTTTTGTTGACAGTCTATTCACAATCATTGCATTTGAAGGAACTGTTACACGTCCCGAAATTCTTTTCCAAAGGGAATGTAACTTTTGACGTTATTCGAATTAATGAAACGTAGAGTTGTCTTTCTTTGTACTTGTTGGTTGTATATTTAAGGTATTTTTCCATAGATTTTTTTTCATATTCACAGGAAATTTTCCTTATTATATAAGCATTGAAATAAAAAAAAAATAAAAAAAGGGGGTCACCATGAATGTTTTAAAATAACTGATATCAAAACAATCAAATGTTTCTAATGGATAGGTATATTGTTGTTTTCTTTAAAACTATACGATAGATTTCTTTCTATTTTACTCATGTGTTATGTCTTTGCAGAGACATATAATTAAAGAGATTGGCAACTTGACGAATTCTCGTGAAATCACGCCGCCACTTCGATAAAACGTCCACTTCACAAGCATAAATCGCTATTATCTCGATATTGTATGAAAATATCATAATAAAACTATCTAAACTCTACCAACAACGTAAAATACTTTCAAGTTTTCATAAGTAAGAAGTTGAAATCACGGAAATAAAAGAGAAGTTTCAAAAGTAAACAAGGCATATCTCGATCTTCGTCGTCAGATTTCCACACGAAGTCTCCTCTTTATTTGCCAATATCTATTTTATTAATCAATATTTCTAATTCAAATTTTCGAAACACCACTATAAAATAATTAAGGAAAACAATTCGCTTTTCGGTTGAGAAATATGTCGACTAAGTTCAAAGAAGTTTGAGATGTTCTGATGTGGCCGTATACCATGTTTGTTGTGATTTATATGGGGTAATAGTAGAGTTGCCAATCTCTGTAATTATATGTCTCTGGTCTTTGAACGTAGAGAAAAATGGGTACCACCGACTGTGTTTTTCATATCATTTGAAAAATGTACATTTTCATAGTTATTATTAAATATACTATCTAAATAAAGTATGTTACCCGACGCAGGTAGGTCACTCTAAATCATGAATGAAATCTGCAAAATTATGAATGGTGTTGATTCTGCGCAGTAAGCACGGTTTTTCGTCATCATTTCTAAAGTGTTCAACAACTGGATAGAAAAACTCGCGGCATTTTCACCCTTACCCCTTTGGGTCTAAATATCATATTTTTCGATCTAAATGCACTTACATATAAAACCTTTCGCTTCAAAAGAATTTTTCACAATAACTTTCAGTGTGATTGTTATAAAATACATCGCGCTAAGGATTTAAATTTACATACTTGATCGCGCAATGATATTTGTTGTGCAAATTTGATAGCTGCTTACTGTTACTGACTAATTGCAAATTTATCTTTTATGCCAATTCATATAAGTGCAGGTAAATTATGCATATATTTTGCAACAGGTTAGCATATTTTCAGTACATAATTTAAAGAGTACTCGTACCACGTGCATCTCAGTCTCGCACTGTCCCATGGAACCGCATAACTTGCCACAAGAATGATGCCCTATTTTGTCGCCATTTTGTCAATTGTACCGCTGTGCACCATTGTTAGTTTTAAGTTTCTACCATACACGATTTCCTGGATCAATTCATTTCCTTGATCGCACAATGATGTTTGTTGTGCAAATTTGAAAAATATCCGACTCCTGTGCCCTATTTTGTCGCCATTTAGTCAAAATCGTGACCGTTTTGTACAACTGTACACCTTTGTTAGTTTTGTGTTGTTACTGACTAGTCGCAAATTTATCTCTTAGGCCTATTCATATAAGTGCAGGTAAATTATGCATATTTTTTGCCACAGGTAAGAATATTTTCAGTCGCCATTTAGTCAAAATCGTGACCGTTTTGTACCACTGTACACCTTTGTTAGTTTTGTGTTGTTACTGACTGATCGCAAATTTATCTCTTAGGCCTATTCATATAATTGCAGGTAAATTTTGCATATTTTTTGCCACAGGTTAGCATATTTTCAGTACATAATTTAAAGAGAACTCGTATCTATATAAGATATTTTGATTATCTCTCTTTTTCAAATATTCTCTTCCAATTTACTTTATTATCAAGTTACCATACCTCGTTTAATTAGTTAAATTCATGTAAAATCAAGTCCAAATAGGTTTTTTCATTTTGTTTCATGTATATAATATTGACTGATTCATTACAAATAAAAATAATTGCATATTTTAAAAGCAGAAAATACCACAACAGCATAAATAACAAATTCAAAATGGCCGAAGACTACCTTACTATATACATATTGGGCATAACTTCAGATTCCGGTCCTTTTTCGAAACATCATAAAGGTAACCATCCGAATTTGCTCTCTTAAAAATTAGCAAAAATTGAAAATACACATGGCACAGCATACAAAAAAAACAAAATTTGAAGGTTGTTGTGCAACCGTTTGCAGCCTATTCATTTAATTTGTTCATCTGATTTCTACGGATTTAGACAACAAGCTTTAAATGTTGGTCAATGTCAGCATGGCAATGTCAGATTTTATCTGCACTGAAGAAACAAAGGTTGTTGAAATGCGCATATGCATTACAAATCCACAGTAACTTCGGTATTTAGTTATTTGTGAATCATTCGACAAATTTAGCAAACTTAAGCTTATACCATCATGCTTTTCAGAAAAGTTTGCTTAAATTTATATTTCAAAGAGTACACCCTAAACGTCAAAGAACAAAGGAAGGGATACTACAGGAAGTGACGACCCTGTTCTCCAAACTAACTCTCATATATGCTGATCCTGATGTCCCAGCAACATCTAGCTGAACACAGGCAGCACCCTTTGTTATGCCTGTATTGTTCCTCAAAATAATCAAGGTTGATCTAGTTGATCAAAATTTAAGTGCACCAACTCAAAACAATGCATAATTTCCTCCAAAATAAGTCAAATCGCTAGCGTTCATGCAAAATTAGGACTGCAAGTCGTTGAGACACACAAAAACAAAATAAAAAATGACAAATATATTGATCTGGCTACTTTGCTTGAAAAATAAGACTTTTTAAAGAGGTGAAAAATTGTACATCATCATTTCGACCAAGGAGAAATCACAAAACAATATTTTAACAATTGAAATGTAGACAGACGCATTTACCACGTATATTAGCATATATTTATCAGATGTAAGAGCTTTTTTAAATACTTTGATATTATGCAACATAAAATTTTAGGGCTTGAATGATATGACGAGCAATATAGGCTCAAACTGGCACCATACCCGAAAAAGAATGGGATATGGTTGATCAAGAACTTGGTTTATTTACATCTTAATTCTCATGCGAATCCTGCTACTGTTCCATCACCTTACGTTATATTAAATAAGTGTAACAATTTTAACTACAAGGGTGTATGCATTTTGGAATCTTGAAAGACAAAACTGTTCAAATCTGCACTCTCCCTTACCTTTTGGGGCTTTTCAGAGTCGGCGAAACAACTTGTCTAAATGGGATGACATAAATCGCATTATTTCCTTAAACGATATAACAATAGGTCAAAAACAACAAAAGCTTTTTGCTTGTCTAGGGTTTTCCAATTAGAACTAGAGGCTCAGACACTGAGCCTGTATCGCTCACCTGACAAAATGTTTCTATGCCATGCATGACCAAAAATATGTTTATTACCAATGGGGTCAAATATTTAGCTAGGTTCTCCATTAGCACCGGTGTTTTTGTCTTATCCTATTGGAATGAATAATTTTTGCCAATGACCTTCTATACATTTAGTTAAATTTGCCTGAATAGTTTCAGAGAAGATGATGAAAAGGATGGCTTTCTCATACTGGGCTCCAATGTTAAACTATTTTCTGCAGTGAAGGCCATGTTTTTTACCGGATCAAAATGAATGAGTATTTTTGTAAAGTACTTTCCATACATCATTCTTCTAAAGTTTGGTTGAATTTGTTTCAGAGGTTTCATACGAGAAGATAAAAATGTGATTTTCCCATAGAGTACAATGTAATACTATGTTCCATGCTGGCGGCCATGTTTTCTATCGGATTGTAATGAAATGAGCAATCTTTACAGGACTTTCCATACATCACTCTTGTAAAGT
This sequence comes from Modiolus philippinarum, assembly GCA_002080025.1. Classification (NCBI taxonomy): domain Eukaryota; kingdom Metazoa; phylum Mollusca; class Bivalvia; order Mytilida; family Modiolidae; genus Modiolus; species Modiolus philippinarum. The sequence continues at coordinate 26,785 of MJUU01007068.1, forward strand.
TTGGTTGAATTTGCTTCAGTGGTTTCAGAGGAGAAGATGAAAATGTGATTTTTCCCATAGGGTCTAATGTTAAACCTAAGTTCCGCGCTGGTGGCCATGTTTTTTATCGGATGGAACAAAATGAGCATTCTTTGTCAAGGACCTTGAGAACATCATTCTTGTAAAGTATGGTTGAATTTGCTTCAGCAGTTTCAGAGAAGAAGAAGAAAATGTGATTTTTCCCATAGGGTCCAATGTTAAACTACATTCCGCGCTGGCAGCCATGTTTTTTATCGGATCGGAACAAAATGAGTATTCTTTGTCAAGGACCTTTAGTACATCATTCCTGTAAAGTTTGGTTGAATTTGCTTCAGTGGTTTCAGAGGAGAAGATGAAAATGTGATTTTTCCAATAGGGTCCAATGTTCCACGCTGGTGGCCATGTTTTTTATCGGATCGGACCAAAATGAGCAATCTTTGTAAATGACCTTTAGTGCATCATTTTTGTAAAGTTTGGTTGAATTTGCTTCAGTGGTTTCAGAGGAGAAGATGAAAATATGATTTTCCCATAGGGTCCAATGTTAAACTAAGTTCCGCGCTGGCGGCCATGTTTTTTTATCGGATCGGAACAAAATGGGTATTTTTTGTCGAGGACCTTTAGTACATCATTCCTGTAAAGTTTGGTTGAATTTGCTTCAGTGGTTTCAGAGGAGAAGATGAAAATGTGACTTTTTCCCATAGGGTCCAATGTTAAACCTAAGTTCCGCGCTGGCGGCCATGTTTTTTATCGGATCGGAACGAAATGAGCATTCTTTGTAAAGGACCTTTAGTACATCATTCCTGTAAAGTTTGGTTGAATTTGCTTCAGTGGTTTCAGAGGAGAAGATGAAAATGTGATTTTTCCCATAGGGTCCAATGTTCCGCGCTGGTGGCCATGTTTTTTATCGGATCGGACCAAAATGAGCAAACTTTGTAAATGACATTTAGTACATCATTCCTGTTAAGTTTGGTTGAATTTGCTTCAGTGGTTTCAGAGGAGAAGATGAAAATGTGGTCACAAATTAATATTCCCATTTGCCTTTAGGATGATGATTTAATTGGATTTTTAGGGAAAAGACCAAACATGAAGGGTCCCTTATTTTGTCACTATAATTGAACATCTCTATCTTCTCTCTGGTTACAAGTTTTTTTCTGTTCGTAGCAAAACCCTTAGATATATCGGAATAACCCTAGAAAACTTTAAAAGTCATTAATTTTGCATACTTCGTTATTTGTTAAGATTTTTAGTAACTCCGTCTAACTTCGTAATCCATTGTTGGGGAATGACATTGGGTAATTTTCAATCTATGAAATAAGAAGACTATCATATATTTGCCGTGCAACTAAAGTTATTTGGTATCACGTATTGCCAAATACAATTTGAACACCAAGATTTAAAGTTGTCCAAACCGCTACTTTGGTCGCAAGATGGGGATATTTATCAGATTTCGGCAATAGTATGTTTTGAATGGGCTTCAAGGAGGTTAATAACAAATAATAACTTCTGGAACTGTTGGGTATCCACTAGCTTAAAATTAAATCCTAAATTGTTCCGCTTTGCGGACGTCTCACCATGACGAAAATTGTCATGACCTTTTAGCACAATTTAAATAAAAAAAAGAAGGGAAACGGGGAATGTGTCAAAGAGGCAACGACCCAAAGGGGAGTAATAACAACTTAAAGCCATCATAATATCTTCAATGAACGGTGAGGAAACCCCACACCCAACGGCAGGTCGGAGTCGCCCCCCTTAATAAAGAGTAATCAAGTTCAGAGAAATAAACACCATTCTAGACTCCTATAGACATAAAGTAAAATAAGTAGAAAACATACAAGACTAAGGCTTAATATATTTCCTGACTTATGACAGGCGCAAACCTACTGCGGCAGGGTTCAACTAGTTTTATTGGGCCCAAACCTTCCTCCTAGCTAAATGTGATAAATCAAACAATTGTAACAACAGTAAAATTCAGTTAGCAAAATGAGACAAATGTAAAAAAATTGATGGATGTTCCATGGAAAACTTGTGCCGCCTGCACTATAGAAAAGCAATTTTTGGCCAATTGAACCTATAAAATCTGTAAAATTAAGATTTTAAGTATTAGGTGCATGTTTAGATTAGGAGAAAAAACCTCCTGCAAATTTGTATGGAACATGAATTCCTTTTTTGAAGGAATTGTTCAGATTAACAAACTGAATAAACAAATGAGGTATGTTGGCTTGGCAAACATCTAAAATCTGTAAAACAAAATACTAATTATGTAAAACAAAATTCTAAGTATTATGTGCATAACTAGATCTGATAAACAACATATATTGAAAGTTTCGTTGGAATCTGACAGACATTTTTGAAGGAGTGGCAGATTAACAAACAAATTAACAACTGAGCTATTTTGGCTCAGTGAACCTCTAAAATATGTAAAATCAAAATTTTATGTATAAGATGCATAATTAGATGAGATGAACAACATATCCTGCAAGTTTGGGTGGAATCTGACATATAATTATGACAAACATGTATGATGGAGTTGTGGATTAACTAACCAGATTAAGCAATTGAGCTATTTTGGCTCAATGAACCTCTAAAATCAGTAAAAGAAATATTTTAAGTATCAGGTGCACAACTACACCAGGTAAAGAACATGTCCTGCAAGTTTGGTTGGAATCTGATGTATAGTTATGACAGAGTTGAGGAATGACAATCCATATTAATAAATAAGTAATTTTGGCTTGTTGAACCTCTAAAATCTGTAAAACCAAAATTCTAAGTATCAGGTGCACAACTACACCAGAAGAACAACATATCCTGAAAGTTTGGTTGAAATCGGACCAGCCATTATGGAGGAGTTGCGGATACAAAAACCGACAGACTACTCAGTACGACCCAGGACGACGACGTAAGACGACAGATAGTAATCCCTATGTGTCGACTCTGCTTACAGCAGGCGACACAAAAATGAAATTTTTTAAGTTATTTTAGTATGTCTTGACCACTGATCCAAGGCTGAAAGATGCCCCTTTAAATGAATATGCAAACTTTGATTGAACTGCATTTACCAAAGGCATTTGTAAATTGATAACTGCTTGTGTGACTACCTTCAACATTATATTGAATATATGAAATTTGCTTTTATGCATTTGCTTATGTGTCATTATTAACGTTTGCTTGTGTGCCATTATTGACATTTAAATTTAAAATATTTCAAACGATTTAATGCGTGCTAAAGCCAGGTTCAGCTTCTCTTTGCATATGTCGTCCGAAAGTCATCACTTTACATACCTCTGCCAGTTATGAATTAAAAGTAACTTTGCGTACGTCGTCCTTGATTTGGTTACCAATTTGGTGAATTTTGGTATTCATTTACTTTAATTGTACAGGACGTTTTCTTCGTTAAATTAACTTTTTTGCTATTTTCACGTTTTTAAGGCTAAATGTTGTAATCTTTACATTTTTTGAAATAAAGAATTATAATAAGCTTCGTGCATTTTATCCTCATGTTTGTATGTAGCAAAATTATGGATCATGATCATGCATTACGTGACAAAAACAAAATGTCGTTCTGTGAGTTTAATTTGACACGATTTAGTATATTTCTTGCATCGTAAACTTCACTTGATTACGGACTGTGTTAAACATATTAGAATCCCCAACGGAAAAAAATATCCGTGTAGTTAAATCACTTTTGAGAATTTTAAAAGGCTAGACACAATAACACGGAACATATTTTAACAAAAAGGCACCAAGTTCGACTATCCAGAGTTTCTATCGTTGTCTATGTTTGTCTTTCTTTTGCCATAATTATTTTCTTGTGCAGTTCCGTGGTAGATTGTAGTTTGTAATTGCGATTTTCGGCCATTGTAAGTGTTTCCTGTTATCTTTTCTACATTAATTGAATAGATTTTTCACTAACAACATTTTAATAACCATCAAAGGAAGAATTATTAACAATAAATAATTTATGGAATTGCAAATTCACAAGCAAATTTCTAAAAGTAAATCAAATGGATACATATGAATGTTCTACTCTCATACAGTAGGTTATTACAACCCTTTTTCTTGTTTCATATTTACACTTGTAACCATGGTAATATGCATTGCTTGATTGGATTTCAACTTGTAATCTCCGTTTCTGTTTTAGTTTCTAACGAAGACAAAAATCATTGATCCAACAACAGATCCAGCATCGTAAAAATATCTTCTATCTTTTCCGCCTTGTCTCATTTGAGTCATTTTCTTCATTTTCATCTGGGAATTCTTGACATGCAACTCCAACCCCATAAAACATATGGGAAACTGCCTTCGTATTATACCTCATGTTCTTCAAATCATTAATTGTACATTGCCAGTCTTCGATGCTTGGAATAAGTGGACATTTTATTGTAGCAGCCACTCGTGGCCACACCCATTCCCTTTGGTGTGGATTTGTGAAATTCACTACTCCAACAAAATTCAGAATTAGTGGAATTTTAACATTGTCCAACAAAATAGGAATAATACGTTTTGTCTTTGCACCTACAAAAGAGTAATTCCACATTTATAATTTACAAATGGCAGGCAAAGGAAAAAAAATACATTTCCGAAAGTATCGCAATATTTGTACAAAACCTTTATATATAAACTAATGAAAATATTCAAAAAGTTTTCTGTGTTGAAAAGGCTATAAAATAGAACTTATGTTTTCCTTGTACATAAAAATTACTCAACTGCTGATCATTGATATGACTAACTCACCCAGACTCCTGCTCTTGCTTATACAAAGTTTTTGTTAAAATTATGAAAACCTTTTAAAAATTATCAAAATTTGCAACAATCATTTTAAATCACAACATAACGTATTTAAAAACTTTTAATTAGATAAATCAGAATGTTTTCATTGAATGCATTTGCAGAATCGTGGAAGAATAAAATAAAAAAGAAAGTGGTCATACTTTTCAAGAATTATATTTTTTTAAACAATGAACTTTTTATTAATCAAAACACATAGATTTGTCTTTAAATTCAATGGTATGAATAACATGAATATATATCAGTATAATCCTTAGAATTTGCCATTATCTTTTTAAAGGTTCTTACAAAAGTTGCAACATAAATGTATAGCAAATTAATTTATTTTATTCATTTGCTGTATATATAACTACTGAGCCTGTATCGCTCTCCTGACAAAGATGCTTCTAAGCTATGCCTATGCTAATGACCAAAAATGTTTTTCCCATAAGGTCTAATGTTAAGCTATTTTCTCTACTGACATCCATGTTTTTGTCAGATCCAATTGAAATAAGTATTCTTTGTTGAGATCTTTCCATACAATACTCAATTTCAGTTAAATTAAATTTGCTTCAATGGTTTCACAGTAGATAAAGAAAATGAAGATTTTCCATAGGCAGTATGTAAAACTATGTTCCGCGCTGGCAGCCATGTTTATTATCGGATCGGAACGAAATGTCGAGCAATCTTTGTAAAGGACCTTACGTGTATCATGCATGTAAAGTTTGGCTGAATTTACTTCAGCGCTTTTAGAGAAGAAGATGAAAATGTGATTTTCCCATAGGGTCTAATGTTAAAGTATGTTCCGTGCTGGCGGCCATGTTTTTGTCGGATCGGAACAAAATGAGCAATCTTTGTAAAGGACCTTTAGTAAATCTATCCTGTAAAGTTTGGTAGAATTTGCTGTAGTGGTTTCAGAGGAGAAGATGAAAATGTGATTTTCCCATAGGGTTCAATGTTAAACTGCCATGAAAATGTGGTTTTCCCATAGGGTCCAATGTTAAACTTTGTTCCATGCTGGCAGCCATGTTTTTTATTGGATCGGAACGAAATGAGCAATCTTTGTTAGGGATCTTTAGTACATCATTCCTTTAAGTTTGGTTGAATTTGCTTCAGTGGTTTCGGATGAAAAGATGAAAATGTGATTTTCCCTTAGGGTCCAATGGTAAACTATATTCCATGCTGGCGGCCATGTTTTTTATCGGATCGAAACAAAATTTGCAATCTTAGTAAAGGACCTTCAGTACATCAATCCTGTAAAGTTTTGTTGAATTTGCTTCAACGGTTTCAGAGGAAAAGATGAAAATGTGATTTTCCCGTAGGGTCAAATGTTAAAACTATGTTCCGTGCTGGCGGCCATGTTTTTTACCGGATCGGAACGAAATGCGGAATCGTTGTAAAGAACCTTTAGTACATCCTTCCTGTAAAGTTTGGTTAAATTTGATTCAGCCGTTTCAGAGGAGAAGATGAAACTGTGATTTTTCCTATAAGCTCCAATGTTAAACAATGTTCCGGTTTGGTTGAATTTGATTCAGCCGTTTCAGAGAAGAAGATGAAACTGTTATTTTCCCATAGACTCCAATGTTAACCTAAGTTCCGCGCTGGTGGCCATGTTTTCATCGGATCGGAACGAAATGAGGAATCTTAGTAAAGGATCTTTAGTACACCATTCCTGTAAAGTTTGGTTGAATTTGCTTCAGTGGTTTCAGAGGAGAAGATGAAAATGTGAAAAGTTTAACGGATGGACGACGGACGCCAAGTTATGGCAAAAGCTCACATTGACCCTTCGGGTCAGGTGAGCTAACAAAAAAACAATCAAATAATGCAATGTCTATGATTCACGTGTTCTTGTCTTAATACGTTTGCGTTCTTCTATCCAACAATGTGAATTCAACTGGTATAAATTCTCGTCTTTGATATGAATAAATGTTAATATTAAAAACTGATATTAGGAAATCTGATGTATACAAATTTATATGTGAAAGCTGATTTATAGGTACTTATTTTAATTAAACGTAAATTGGTTTGTGCCCCTCAAGGACATAGAATACATACCTGTTGGATTGCTGTACTACAGGTTTATTGTAACAAAAGCTTACAATAAAGGCTAATACTGTTTAATAAACCAAATAAAAAAATACCGAAGTTACTGTAAATTTAGTTTCTGCATATGGCCATTTCGACAACTTATGTCGCATCAGTGCAGATAAGATCCAAACATTAGGGAGACCATAAAATAAAGATGTTTAGAACTGATAGAGAACAAATAACCAAATATGATCTAAATCGGAAGCCAAAGTCAGCTAAGGACAGAGCTTTGCATGAGGGAGATACTCCTTAGTTTTCAACAAAATTTACAAAAATTTAGATATTGCAAGTTTCCAAATAGAATCGGCTTTCGGGTCAGCACCGAAGTACTGAATACTGGGCTGGTGAATACCCTCGGGGACTAACAGTCCACCAGCAGTGGCATCGACCCAGTGGTAAAAAATAACAAAATACCGAACTTACTGTAAATTTAGTTTCTGCATATGGCCATTTCGACAACTTATGTCTCATCAGTGCAGATAAGATCAAAACATTAGGGAGACCATAAAATAAAAGATGCTTAGAACTGATAGAGAACAAATAACCAAATATGATATTTAGGTATACTTTAAAAGTTCTATTCCTGTAAAATACTTATTGTGCTTTTGCATGGTATGTCATTTTAATTTTCATGGTAATGATTTGTCATGTTAACGCATGATGACAGTTGTATCAATTTCAAAATACTATGTTTACCTGGTGATAGCGATTATGCTTATTTTAGTTTACTGCTTTTTCTTGTGAAATATTGCTAGATACAATATTAATTTTCATGATGAAAATATTTTATGTTTACTCATGGCTGCAATTATTCTAATTTAAGAAACTATGTTTTACCTGGTGATAACGATTGTGCTAATTTCAAAGCAAAATCGCAATATTCGCTATTTTCAAATCCTTTTGATAATACTACAATAACTCTCCGACATCTGAAAATATTTAAAAAAAGATGTTTGAAAGCACGTTTGGTGCATCACTGGTCAAGTTTGTAATTACTAGGGATGGCAACGAGTAACCGGTTACTCGGTTAATTGGTCGAATAGGGTGTAACCGGTTAGTAAAATCGGTATTCGAGTACTCGGCGTCAAAATTTCAGTTGTATACTGTTGTGTGTGCAATCAGACATCGCTATTTCTATTTAATTGATTGGATACATATCAAAGACCAATTAACTGACAAGTTGTTTACATAACGGATAATTTGATAATTACTTTTAAATTTTCAGTCCTATCATTTAGTGTCTTCACATGTAGTCTAATAAGCTAATTTAATTTACTAATTATCTACCTATAGAAATTATAGAGTTTACATAAATTACCAAAATGTTGAATTATAATGTTATGTTATAACAGAATATATATGCTAGATTTATGAACACTTATTACGTAGATTAATACACAAAATATTAATGTCCTGTGGTTTGAGCACTTTATGAGGGGACTGGACATGCCTCTACACAAAATAAACTAAACTATAAGTTAGCTTTACATCACGGAAATTTGTAATTCCACTAAATAACCCAATTTGTTCAGTTTGAAAGACGAAAGCAAAAATATTTATGGATTGAAATGGTAAAATAATTATATAAACCAAGAAGAAAGTAGAATATCACAGGAGCGTTTTCCTGAGATGACGATTGGAAAGTATCTAATAGCTACGAGCTTATATAATTTTTTCTTTGTATCCCTATCGCGATGCACATGACGAAAAAGAGAAACGAATTTAATTATTTATTCATAAAATCTGGAAAACATTCAATTTTTCATTAAACACCAGTTAACCGGTTAATCTCCGAATAACCGGTTACAGTATATCTGTGAAATTGCCATCCCTAGTAATTACATATATTAGAAAAGGAACGAATATAAAATCTCCTTTTTTATACGAAAAGAATCAACTAAAGTTTACTTCCCTGTATATTCCATTCTAAGATTGAATATGGAATATGGAAACGAAGATAAAAACATCAAGAATAATGATGTATGCGAATCAGGTCACCGATGCAGTGTGTAGGGAGTTTTGGTGTCAGAAGAATCTATTAATTTCGAATTTAAATTGAAATCTATCAAGATAAAAAGCAATTGTTGCAGAGATAAATATCGATATAATCTTTGCACATGCAGATTTTAAGACAGGTCATTTCATAATGATTGGTAAAAAGACAAAAGAAAACAATGAAATAATTGAAGAACATGGCGATATTGCATATGAAACTTAATGCACCCAAACACTCACATTTATCTATTCTTATTGTTTTCTTACCAGTTTACATCAAACGCCTAATCATCAGATACCATTTTTGTTAATAGCCGTGCTATCATTGACTTATATTTACAATGAAAGGAAATAAAGTAAATGCACAAGAGAAAAGTCTCCACAAATACATGATTAAACCGCGAAAAATTACAACTGTTTTATTGTTGCTCTTCATCTTGAAGTCAGCATTAGAGTCTAATAAATAAGTATTCAGCAAAGATTCACAAACACGTCAAAAATTAAGTTTACATATTTCAGTAGACGAAGAGAGGTTAAGTAAGGCTTGATAGTCTTTAACTCACATTTCCTTTCATAATAATATATTACATGCACTGCTTTCTCGATTGACAGACATGTTTTTCGTTTTGTTTCTTTTTTCACTCTGCTTTCTTCAAATTTTGCAAACTGAATATATACATTAAAACAACATGAAACGATTAAGCTTTGTTCGATACAATGTTCTCTAGAAAGGATCTTTTAAATGCAAATGGCACCTTAAATTTGTTCATACCTATTTGCAATCATATCTGCAGTAAGAACATATTTTTCTGTACCAGCAAGATCATCTCTGCCGGGAACAAATAGTTTAACGTTGTGGTCTTCGCCTTCCAGTACATCTACCATATCTTTCATGAATAGAATATCACGTCTTGTGTCGCCATATACAACAAAGGCATCAAATCTTTCACTTTCTCCTGAAATTCAATCATCTTAGCATATCAATTAAGGAGGTAGACCTAGGATAAGGGACATGAATAACTCTTAAAGATCACTTGTACGTTTGTTTTAAGGTAGACAGACACTGTTGCGCTGCGCAATTCAATCGCGCATTAGAAAAATAAAGAGTCGGATACGTGTAAGGTTTCGGGCCGGAACAGTAGTATGACGACTTTTCCTTTGTGACATCATAATTAAATGACTGATATGAAACGTCATATTTCATTTACTTTGCCTCGAATGAACTCCTTTTTCCCGTAAATAATGTTTAATCCGGAAACTTTGTAAAATATCTCCGTTAAAAGCATGGTGACATATACATTTTTTCACTGTAACCAATAAATTACATCGTAAACTATCTGTTCACAAAAATACATCAAATTCTCATGTATAAAAAGTTCATTTCTAGCAAGCTAAAAATTGCTTTCCCATATTTTCTATGTAAACTTAGGTGAAAAATGGCTAAAAATGAGCAAACTTTGATCTCAATTCTAGAAAAGCAAGCATGGTGACCTTTACGTTTTATTACAGATTTCGGGTAAGTAGGATCGGTTCTTCAATTGTGCCGACTTACAACAAAATCTCATGGATATGAATATAACTGTCTATCTACCTTAATCATTTTTATAAAGATATTTTCAGCTTCTAAGAAACATAGAAAATTAAAAAAAAAAGAATTGACAAGACTTCAAACGCTTTACTGGTTTTAAGAGTTATCTCCCTTAACGAGGGTTTACTACCTTAAGCAAATTACTGATTTGCTGGCGCTTATCCTGTTGAGGTACCCAGTGTCACGTGTTACGTAGTTGAAGTAAAAATGTGCATGATATTTCCTATAAAAAGTGAGAAATTCTAGTCAAGGCATCATCACTGTTTATAACATACATGATATCTGCCTCATTAACTATAACAATCATATTTCAAATATTGTTCTTAATCGGATCACTTGCAATATGTTGCTCCATTTATAAAAAGTCACTTATACTGAGAAAATTGCATAGTTAACCATCAACAATATACGAAAATGCTAAATATACGTATAGAGTCCTATAATTTTGTATATTTTTTTTCATATTGTATACTTCGTTTATATGTTTGTATATATGCTTTCAAAGGTTAATGTTCCTTCCAAAAGGCTTGCCATATTTCATCTTTTATCTTTACGACCAGTGCTAACACAGTTTGGTGATATTGGTGTTTAAAAAGGTATGAGGTCAAATCATTGTGGAATAAATTTACAGCGAACTGAGGAATTACACTTTCTTAGCAGAAAAATTGGCATATATCACCTAGTCACAAGATATGACGATGATTAACTAGCTAACGATTTGTCCAATCATTGATCATTGTTGTTAGCTTTAACATAGTGCTTCCCAGCTTTCATTCTGATATTTTTTATCCTTTTCTTATATTTTCCCTTGAACCGAGAAACTTACCTCTGTTTCATTTTACTCCGTCCCTTGAACTGAACGGATACATAATGAAATGTACAGAATCGTTAATTATTTGTCAATTTGTTATTGGTTTTACAATTTGTTAATGAAATCTTTTTTAGTCATGTTTGTATTTCACATGTTTTTGTAAAAAAAAACAAGTACTTGTCTTCGTGGGATTCAAATAACTAAATACCGAAGTTACTGTGAATTTAATTTCTGCATATGCGCATTTCGACAACTTATGTCTCTTCAGTGCAGATAAAATCTAAATTTTTGGAAGTCCATAAGATCAAAGATGTTTAAAAACTGATTCAGTGAATTTTCGTGTTTTATAATCGTCAATTTATCTTTTGTGTTAATTATTTGATAATTTATAGACTCCTACTTGAATGCCCATGAAGATGTCCTTCTAATCTGTGACATAACTTTTCTTCAAAACTTACCATGTTCTACTGGTTGTGGTGATGTTCTTGGGGGTGGTGGTTTTTTTAATTCTTCAACATCTCTTCCTAGTAAGAAAAAATATTACATAAGGTCATGGAAACAAAATGTCAAAAGGAATTATCAACTTTAAAGAGGAAATCATATATTTACTTTGCACAAATTTTATTTTTCCTAGTCACCGTTTACTCAATATATTGAAAAGCATAAGGCAATTGAGATGCAAATCAAAGTCATAATAAATACCGAGCATTGATGTCCAATTTTCACATAATATTTGTTTTAAATTCGGTTCTCTGAACTGTTCTGATTTTATCTCCACAGATGAGACATTTTAACTGTCGAAAAGTTTATACGAGTAGAATTTCAATTGAATGAGGGGCTTCAAATCTGTGATTCTTCTATAAAGATTTAGTTTTACATACTGTTGTACACAAATGAATACGTAGAATCATTTGTTTTGAAATGATCCATTACAGTTTAAAATACTCAACGTTTTAATACACTTAAATATCTAACTACCTGTTATAACTTCCTACTTGGGGTACAAAGAAATAAAGTAGGGAAATACCCAGGTACACTACTTCAGCTAAACCCTTCCTGGGTATATATTTTAAAACAATTGTTTTTAAACTTTTTGTTCTGAAAACCAATGATAAAACTGTTATGGTACAGTAGGTTTTAAATTGTGCTTCACGGCTTTGTGTTTTGTCACTGGAAAGCTTTAATATAATTGGTTTAGAAATACATAACGTACATCGAGCACACTGCCATATGAATAATATAAAGAGAATATTGCCATGCACAACTAATTGTAAATGAATTGCCCGATTCGACAACTTATGCCTCATTAGGGGAGATCAAATAAAAAAATTTGGAACACTAAAAGCCAAAAGCCTTATAAAAGTTGAAAGAGAACAGATAACCAAAAGGACTCAAATAAAAAAAATCAGATAAGGACAGAGCGTGACACTATGGAAATACTTCTGAATTCTTAAACAAAACTTTCGAAAATTTTGCTTGTTGTAACTTTCCATATAAAATCTGTTGTAACATAAAATATTTAAAGTATCAAGCTTCTTAAGTAAATGTCTGTTTCCTGTGTGAGACAGCCCACGAAAGACAGGGTCGTGTGAAGCTGTCTAACATGGGTAAATGTCCAATCTAAAGTTTCGATTTTTGATCGACGTCCGTCATAGTTGTGGCCATAATTAAGTCCATGGGTAATTTGACGTCAAAATTGAAAACTCCACAAATAACTAAATGCCGAATTTTCTGTAAATTTAATTTCTGCATATGGCCATTTCGACAACTTATGTCTCTTCAGTGCAGATCAAATCTAAAGATTTGGGAAGACCATAAAGTCAAAGATGTTTAAAAACTGATAGAGGACAAATAACCAATATGATCAAAATAGAAAGCCAAATTCAGCTAAAACAAAATTTTACTTTCATTTAGTTTTATTGTTGTATTTAACGGAAGAAATAGGTTTTTTTACATTCGATCAAAATTAAAACAAGTGCACTCGTTTTAAGATTGTACGTTTTTTTTTATCTTCTTACCCTTCCGGAGCACCTGATGACATTCCTGTTTTAAGGGGTTCACACTGTTAATGCCTTCTTTTTTGTGGCGTTTGTTTTATGTAACCTACTGTTTGTTTAGTCTTCGTCATTTACGTTCTCTGTCTGTATATAATCCTTATATTGTCATGCATTCTTGATATACGATTTTTGGCTCTTGCTTCGGTATTCATTTGGAAATTTATTAATTCACTTGGGAATAGACAGAATTTCTCCCGCTCGTGGAAGATATTCCTTATCTCACTTTTGAGACAGAACAGTTCCTATTTTTAACGGTATGAGATTTCTTTGTCTTGTTACCCTGATACAAGCCTCATGTGAGAAATATTGAATTCTTACCCTTTGGTTCCTGAGATTTCTTGATCTTGTGGTGCTAGATTCATATAATCTTAAATATGGGCTCGTTTAAGAACCTATTAATCTTTGGTTTTGGGAGTCAAAAAAGATAAAAATCAAGCTTAATTTCTTGAGGAGTAATTAATTAACGAAATAAACGAAGTTTCAGTTTCTTCAGACAGCCATTTCGACAAAATTTATGTCTTCAGCGTAGGTGAAATTAAATTGTTTTTGAAGACCATAAACCGAAGGATGTATAAAAGCTGATAAAGAACAAATAACAAATATGTCATGTAGGTATGATAAGCGATTTTAATATTGGAGTTATATATAGATTTTCTTTACCTCATACAATGTTCAAAATGAATTAAAAGTAATGATATTTATAGGTTTCAGTTTATCCTTTAATAATCATGTTCCGGTTTAATACAAAAACAATTTATTGAAGCACAATTACTTGAAATCATTTTTTTTTTTGCACTTTGCAACAAATATGTACGCGTTATCTTCTGCGTTCAACCTATCCTTAACTTGATAATTTACTCATAGGTCCTTTTGACTTTTTGTTCTTCGTCGGCTCTTTTCATTTGGTTTAATTTTGGTCTTCCAGTTGTTCGGTTTGTATCTGCACTGAAGTAGCATTTAGTGTCTAAATGACCCTCTGTGGGGTCAAAATCGGTATGTTGGTGTTTTGAAATTATTTGTTCCCAAATCTAGCTTGTTTGATTTTCATTTCGATATTCATGTGCGCTAACAAGCATTAAACTGTCATACGCGACATCATTTCTGAATTAAGGTATTAAAGAGAGGTGAAACCTTTCAAAGCTGACTGCTGACCACTGTGCAGCTGACTATACTGGGCCAAATATGGCAAGACCCTATGTGTAAATTTCTATATATTATGAACCTGCGCAAACCTGAGTACATATTCTTCAGTGAAAATTGTATGGTTCGGACAGGCTTCATAGGGCCTGTAAGTCTCGTACAATTTTAGAACTTCTGGGATCAAAAATTGTACCCGGAAGTTACATTTCAAACAAAGATATATGACGTTTCAAACAAAAACTTGAACGTCATAATGCTCAGACGTCATGTTTTGGCGGGAAGAGTTTTTGAATTGCCTGTTTAACGTGGATTCTCGTGAGTCACATGACGAGACTTACAGACCCTATTGCTTCTAAACATTGTACAGACATATAATACATACTGATCATTTTCTCAGCCTCTGTAATGACATCCTTTCTCTGAATTTCTAGTAGATATCGTATTAATTTATCCACAGTGGGAGAAAGGGCCTTAATAGTGGCCCAATTGTCAATAAGAGCCATTGTAGGGCTTTCTCTCCGTTCAAACGCTTTCATTTCAGGATTTGAGAATCCTACCATTTCAGCAAGTCCACACCAATCATTGCTGTAGTCTCCTATCACAAAGCCTTCTATGTCTAAATAGCGTGCCAACTGGGTCTTTGCAGAATGTCTCAAAGCACTTAATGGTACATCTTTACAAAATTCCAACAAATCTTCAAAGTTCTCATCAGCCATGATACATCAGGAGCATGGAATAATTGGTACTGGAATTAAAAAAATAGAGGTCTATCCTAAACTTAAATTCTTCCGGGTGTTAGTCACAGGTGAATTTCCAAGTTTGATCCGATCTATTTTTATCAATTAAATATCCCATTTTGATTTCTGAAATACGATCAATATAAACGGTTATTAACTCTTTAGTATCTGAAAACCCATGTTAATCCCACATCAGATGCAAAGTTTGTTGACTGTTTTACAAAAGGACTATTTCAACTGTAAAATAGCAGAATTTTCAATCATGTGCGATTACATATAACCTGTACCAACATGAATGAATCCAATGGTTAATACCGAAGTGTTTTGAATATATCCTAAATTTAATACGACGAAATTTTCTCCACCTGTGTTCGTTCATACATATATAACATCAAATAACAGACGAAATACTTATCAATATCTACAGGCCACTATTTGTGTACTAACAAAAATATTGATGTTTACAACATATAATTCTGTTCAACAAGCATCAAAGAACTTATACAATGTACAAAACAGATTATTGTTTTTATGAGTTGACATTATAATTTCCTTGTATTATCAATAACTGCGTGAAATCAGATAACACGACATTACAGTGAAAACGGAAGTACTTCAAATTAATGTCCAAATATGGAAAATAAACAAATCTGCTCACACGACAACTTTGACCGAAATGTCAGCCCATTGACAAGGAACAAATTGTAACATTTATACTAGCGTATTCAGAATTTAGTAATTTATAAAACTTTGCCCAACTTCATTTGACCAAACCTCATCTTCTCATTTATCAATGTCCTGTCAATTGTATTTTTTACGTATTTGACTTAATTTTGAGTAGGGCTTTAAGTCTATAAAAGCCTTTGTTTATCAATCATAGAAAGATAAGACTTGTAAAGAAAGCGCACTATTGTCAAGTATTTTAGGACCATCATTTCAGCTTCGACACATATATTTCGGTATATGGATTTCCAAATATTTTGAATTGATCTGCACTGAAGACACATATGTTGTTGAAATACCAAATGAACAGTTACTTCGGTATTTTGTTGTTTACATATATTGTTCTTTTTTCTAAATTTTGTTACCGTCGCTCTTTCCTTTTCCTACATTGTTATTCATATAATACAAGTACAGGTAAATACAGAGTATAAAGTCAAAACAACAAGTAAAATGTAGGGATGGCAATTTCACAGATATACTGTAATCGGTTATTCGGAAAACCGATTAATCAGTTAACCACGTGCAGTTAACAAGTGTTTGATGAAACATTGAATGTTTTCCAGAAAAGATGAATAAATAATTTAATTCGTTTCTCTGTTTCGTGATGTACATTGCGATAGGGACACAAAGAAAAAAATATAAGCTAGCAATTAGATACTTTTCAATCGTCATGTCAGGAAAATGCTCCTGTAATATTCTACTTTTTTCTTGGTTTATATAACTATTTTACCATTTTAATCCCTAGATATTTTTTCTATCGTTTTTCAAACTATGCAGATTAGGTAATATAGTGGAATTACAAATTTTCTTGGTGTAACCTATAGTTTACTTCATTTTATGTAGAGGCATGTCCTGTCCCTTCAAAAAGTGCTCAATCCCAGTGCCAACAGGACATTGTTTGTATAATTATTCGTAAAAATTCATTTTCATAAATTTAATAATTCTAGCATATATTCTGTTATAACTGTTTTTCAGTACATTATAATTAAACAATTTGTTGATTTATGTAAATGTTACAGGGCAAATTGGAATCCAGGAGGATCCGGAATCCTCCTAGGGCAAATTGGAATTCTGCTTTCTCCTAGGACAAATTGGAATTCTGATTTGCCCTGGTTTTAATCCAGTGTAAATTAGAATTCCAATTTCTACTAGGAGAAATTGAGATATCCAGATTTGCCCCAGGAGGATTCTGGATCCTACTGATTTTCTAGTACGATCCAGAATTATACTAGATATTATTGCTAGGAGGATTCTGGATCCTACTATTATTTAAAACCCGTTAAGATTCTTTCTTTTGTTAGCTAAATTAAAATAAACAAACAATAAAATATAATATCTACTAATTAAAAACTAAATCAGTATCGGCAGATTAAAACAGTTACAAGTAGAACATATTTACATCTTTTCTTTAACTTTCCTATTTTCTTTCGGAAACCGATTTTATTTGGAAACTTACAATATTTAATTTTATAAAATTTTGTTCAAAACAAAGGAGTATCCCCCTCTCGCAAAACTCTGTTCTTAGCTGATTTTGGCTTTTCTCATAGACTCTATTGGTAATTTGTTCTCTTGCAAATTTTACACATATTTGGGTTTATGGATTTCAAATTGTTTTGATTTGATATGCGCTAAAGAGACATAAGTTGTCGAAATGCGCATATGCAAAATCTAAATTAACCGTTAACTTCGGTATTTTGTTATTTGTTACTCAAACCTATTTATTGCAACATTTCTTAAAGTATTTGACGTTTAACTTTTAAAAAAATAAACCAAATTAATTTACAAAAAGCTTTAACTGGCCTTTGTGCAATGCAGTCCTGATAGTATTACATTTACTGTTGCAATTGCACATCTAGAGACACAGGCTGACAATTTTAATTTTGAGTAATGGGGCTTTTTTTAAATAATTTTTCACTAAACCATCTTTCGAAAAAATTCTATGAACGGATTCAGAATCTATAACTTGTTTGATTTCTATGATTTTACACCGAAGGATGTAAGGGTCTGTATTTTCATCCAAGTTAAAAGTACTA
>MJUU01007069.1:13387-25685 GCA_002080025.1 Modiolus philippinarum
GAAACAGATCTTGCGGTTATACAACCAATGCTTCCTCTTTGCCATTAATTGTAGGAATGTAATTAGAATTCCTTCCAAGATGTCATCGAGAAAGTTTTTTGGGAATCATTTCCATAGTGTAACATGCCATATTGCTGAAGTACAGAGAATTTTTAACATAAGATCACTTGTAACTGAACAGGAAGAGAGATGTTTTGGGAGTTTGCGCAAGATAGCAGAAAACAATACCAATTGACAAGCAGACACCGTTTGTGACAACACAGTTCTGCGTTTTAACTGCCAGCAATCTGTCAAAGAAGACTGCTTGTCTATTCAGGAATCAACTATTCAGAAACAGGCTAAACTCTTAAAACAAAGACAAAGATCTAGGATTCCAGCTGCAACTCAACATAGATCAACTCTGATACAAAGTCATCTTGAAAGGATTTCTGATTTCTTACTACCTGGTGAAGGAATTTGGTGGCATTGGGAGGAAAATGATATCGTATTTCATGATGGCCAAGAAGACACTGATAATCACAATGGAGGTCCTTTAACAGCAAATTTTCGATCTTCATCTTTGAAACAGGAGCAGCAGAAGCTAGGAGACATCTGGAGGCCTGCAGTTGACCTATTCCACCAAAACAAACTGTCACTGCCACTGAAGAAGATCAAAGTGTATGATAATGATGGAAAGGCAGTATATTTGACACCAATCATTACATTTAAATAACAACCAAATTCGCACTTTGTTTTCTGCAGATAAAGATTTTGATAACCGTTTCTCACTTTTGAGACAGGTCAATTCCTATTTTTAGCGGTGTGATTATCTTGACTTGATTTTAAAGACTTACAAATTTGTATACAAAACCTTTGAAAAACATGGAAAAATGGAATTTCCCTCCATATTTTTAATTGCTTGTATCTCAAAATCAAAATTTTGACAGTTATTTTTTTCAAGTAAGAATGTAAGAATACACGACCAACAGAAATACAGTAGGGTATTGATATTCCTTAGTCAATTTACTTGTACACATTTGAACTTTGAACCCCTTTTCAGAAATTAAGTTCAGATTTGAAATTCTGATAAAGCATGGTGTTTCATAAAATTAATGCCTATCTATAAGCTTTTAACTATGTAATATCTCCTTAAAGTAGGTATGAATAGTTAATACATAACACTTTCCTTCAGGTCAGGTTTCGTCATTAGCTCAAAATGTTAAAGATAAGAAAGATAAAGATTGCAGTGAATCAGCAAAAATATGAGAATAAAGGATTTTTTTTTTATTATGGCCCAAGTAAAAGGGGGTGCACAAAAAAAGATCAAACCATCTATTTAGATATTGGTGTTGCCACTTCAAAACCAGTGTTAAAAATTGTTCGTAGACCGCCATTTTCAAAATGGCCGCCAAAAAGGCGGGTAAATTCAACATTGTCCGATTTCAATGAAATTTGGTTTCCAAAAAGTTATTGATGTAGCAACTTCAAAACTGATGTTAAAGATTGTTCGTTGACCGCCATTTTCATTATGGCCGCCAAAAAGGCGGGAAAATTCAACGTTGTCCGATTTCAATGAAATTTGGTTTCCAAAAAGGTATTGATGTTGCGACTTCAAAACCGGTGTTAAAAATTGTTGGTAGACCGCCATTTCCAAAATGGCCGTCCAAAAAGGCGGGACATTGTCTGATCTCAATGAAATTTGGTTTCCAAGTGGATATTGATGTCGTTACTGCAAAACCGGTGTTTGTTGACTGCCATTTTCAAAATGGGCGCCAAAAAGGCGGGAAAATTCAACATAGTCTGATTTCAATAAAATTTGGTTTCCAAATAGATATTGATGTCGTAACTTAAAGATATGGTGTTTAAAAATGTTGTTGACTGCCATTAACCAAATGATGTCTCGACTTCAAAACTGCATGGTGTCGAAAGTGGTCCTTAGCAAGACAGTTTTTGTCAAAAAAGCCCAAGAAAGAAATACAGTAAAACATAATAAGACTTAAAATAGAGTCCAAGTTAATGGTGGTGTTTGCTCTACCAAAGTTTGAGAGACAGAAGTTCAACTGTATAATTTACAATGTTAGCTTG
Source organism: Modiolus philippinarum (assembly GCA_002080025.1). Lineage (NCBI taxonomy): Eukaryota > Metazoa > Mollusca > Bivalvia > Mytilida > Modiolidae > Modiolus > Modiolus philippinarum. Next base: position 15,452 of record MJUU01007069.1, read on the forward strand.
ATTGTGGCAACTGAAATCCAGTTGAGCGATATAGGCTCCAGGGAGCCTCTGGTTTTTGTTTTATTTGTAAATTTCACAAATATGCTCGTCATTTCTCAATATCTTACTCATTAATCAGGTCAACAGAATTGTAATTTAGTTAAATATTTCTGTATTTTGTTTTTCAAAATTGCAGATAGCTAAAATTGATTGATTGAATATTGTTTAACGTCTACTCAGCAATATTTCAGCTATATCAAGACGAGAACAAGTTTGTTAATAAATAATCACTTTGGGGTATGGAAAGGGCCATGGGACGGGAAATTCTGACTGCCACTGGAAAAGTAGGGTGAAATCGAAAGGGCGGGAAATTTAGCCTTGTAGCCGATCAACTACGGACCACTCAAAAAGAGCTTGCTACAAGGGTTCTCTAACGTGCAAGAAGCGTGGCATTTCTTCCAACACGTGGACCTGAGTTTACATCCCATCCGAATGATGGGTTGTGTATTTATTAATCCCGCACAACCACGGAATGGGTCCAATTTGTATATCACGAGGTTCCGTCGGGGTCAGCCCCGTTTAGGAGGGGTCATACCCCGCACGCCGGAGATACTAGGTCCTATTTCTATACCCCGGGGTTCCCTCGGGGGGAAGAATGTCTTGAGCAACCTTTTAAAGTTCAGTTAGAACCTGCCAGTACTACAGGAAAAGTAAAAAGAACAGATTTTACAAATTTGAATGAAAGTAAAAAGAATTCTAAGAACAAAAATAACACTGGTCAAAGAATCGAGATCTATCAGAACTGAAGAAGAAAAATGTCGAAGAAAACACAGACCTCCAAATATTCAACAATGATTTTAAGTGAACTGTCAACATAATTTGATTACACCGAAACTCAGGAACAATTTATTTAAAGAGATGTCCCCTCAAGCTACAACATCAGAGAATAATCAACAACCCAACATCACATTCAACCAACACAGGCTTCGTTATCAACTTTTCAACATTGAACGACACTGGACGTGTCATTTAACTTTTCAGCATCAGCCAATACAGGCTTCGTCATCAACTTTTCAGCATCAACCAACACAGGTTCATAAAATTTTCAGCATCAACAAACACAGGATTTGTCATCAACTTTTCAGCATCAAGGCTAGTTCCGCCGCTGGCATCGGAACGAAATTAGCAATCTTCCGAAAGGACCTTCCATATATCATCTCTGTAAAGTTTGGTTGAATTTGGTTTTGTGGTTTTAGAGGAGTTAATGAAAATGACGTTTTGCCAATGGGGTCAAATGATAAATATAAATTCCCCGCTTGCAGCCATGTTTTTGTCAGATTGGAACAAAATTAGCAAACTTTGTAAAGGAACTTCCATTCTTTATTACTGTATCGTTTAATTGAATTTGCTTCAGTGGTTCAAAATTAAGTTTTTCCCATAGGGTCCAATGTTAAATATATAAGTTCTGCACTGGTGGCAATGATGAAATTGACATAAGCAATCTCCGTAAAGGACCTTCGAAACATCATTCCTGTAAAGTTTGGTTGAATTTGCTTCAGTGGTGTCAGGTGAGTTGATGAAAATGTGAAGTTCACAGATGGACGGACGACGGACGCCAACTGATGGCAATAGCCTTTGGGTCAGTTGAGCTAACAATGACTTCTATGACTGCACACAGTTTGTGAAAATTTTCACGAATGATTAATTTCAAATATTCTGTCTGTGTAAATAAAAGACTGAAAGTCTTGAGAGTTGCCAATATAGAGAAAAGAAAATACTGCAAAACTCAAATAAACTTAAAGTTTGTGACCAGTAAAAAATGAACAAGACATATTAAACGTTCTGTATGCCGCAGTAAAAACTTGACATAAAATTATTTATGGTCAATTAAATACAGTGCAGATTATCAAGATATCTTTAAAATACCCCAGCAATTACTGTTTTGTTTACTTAACTGTTGCACCACTTCAAAGAGACTTTTCCAGATTAGCTGCACGCACATTACGTCCTATGTGCATTTAACGTGTTTCTGCAGAAACCAAAGCTATTGAGCAGTGAGCACTCAATAGCGTATCTCAAAGTACATGGAATAAAATACTCAGAACCAAATTGTGTTCATATTAAGAATGTAATTATCATTTTAGTTTGCATTCCTGTTTATATATTCAGTTTATGTACCATATAACTATGTTTTAGCATAGTAGGAAATAGATAAATGGGTAGGGACAGGAAATTAACTTTTATAAACATGTATAATCTGAAGCATAAAAAAGTAGTGCACGTCTACAATATGTAATTCAGCTACTGCATAAGTTAAATGAAATTTTGATCAGTGGTTTAGGAGGAGTAGCGGATACCATGTCCCTATTGGTCCAGCTGTGATATTATCTATCGCCACTTGTTCTAGAGTCATTTAATCAGGAAGAGCAAATCTGAGACAGTTTCATACATATATCGGATGACGTTATTTAAAAAAAGTATTTTGAACCCATTTATAATACGATTTTGATGTAGTTTGCACTGTTAATTAGATAATTTAATGCAGTTCCGGTGGATAGTTTCTAATTAATTTTATAATTTCTATTTCAAGCTTCAATCATTTAAACAGGAATCAAAATTTTTGTTGTTAACGAGGAAAATCCTTTTATATGCAAGTAAAAATGTGTTTAAATCATCAGTACTCTAAAATAAACATGAAAAAAATTATCCAAATGCATAATGAAAATTGATAAATTTTCCTGTAAAATGATACAAATTTTAAATCGGATAAGAAACGGCTGAATGATATTTTAAAAAAAATATATAGTGAAAAAAGAGTGTGACTTAATACTTTTTATACATTTCTGTAGATCCAAATAAAAGGGTACTGGCACAAACTGACTGATACAATAGCCATGTTTGATTTTAAATCTGTCGTTAAATCACTTTTTTTCTCAAAGAACATAATGAATGAAAACAGTTAACCAGAACCAGAGGTAATGGAGCAACTATGTATCTAAGATTTATTTAGGGTGATTTCAAAATGAAATACTGGACAAAATATCTGACAAATTTCCTCATAATCATGATACCCTGGTTATCATTGTTATTCTCTTGTAACAATAATTGATAATAAAAGGCACTGACTTACTTAATAACAATTATGTTTTAATAACTGTTCAGCATCATTTAAGATTGTGCATTTTTTACAGATACAACAAGGAGAGCGAATCAGATATCAACATAAACTGGTACTGACTCAGAACAGGAACTAAATAGCCAAAAGAATGATAATTATAATAATGTAACCAGTAGTGGTCAAAGTACATGTAGTAATAGTGATGCTCAAAATGATGTTGATAATAAGAATGGGGGATGAAACCTGGGGTAAATTGAAGCCAGGAGCAGGCTAAAAAAAAAGACTTGGCAGAGGAGGAGCTGTACGAGAAAGAAAAATAGCCCGAGAATAAAAAAAGTAGAACCATTAGAAACTTTGAAAAATTAAAACGAAAATTAGAGGATGAATAGACAATCGAGCCAGTTGATGTTTTGTACATCGTACAGGGGAGCGGCGTCATGTTGGAGAGGTTTGAAACGGGGAGGGCAATATCAGAAGGTGCTCCTTGAAAGAGTCCTTTGAGAAGGAGAGGTGACCTCCACCTGAGAACGCATCCAATCAAGGAAAAGGGGTGAAAATCCTCACCCCAAAGAAATATCAGTTTGACTTCACAGAAGAATCAACTAAGTCTATTGCCGAAAGTCAAAGGCCTGAACTGAAAAACATTGTTTTTCCAAACTCCCGTCCAGAAGAAAAAGTATTAGAGAAGATTACACCAGGTCAAATGTATGTCTTGTGTCTTGTATTTTTTTAAACAAATTCATACCACATCATTTTAAGTAATGTGTTAATTATTTTCAACCACAAACAGACATATTTTGCATCGTTTCATAGATATTTTACTTCAAATTACACAATAAGCTTTTGACGAACAATATCAAAATTGTGTTTTTCATCTGCAGTACAAAACAATCCAGACATAACAGGTATTTGTTATTATAGATGCCACTTTTCATAGAAATCACACACATACGTTTTTACTGAAAAATAGAGGGCAGACAACTGAATGTCATTATTGCTTAGTATCACATGCTTGTTAATTTCTAGTAATTGGAATAGTTTATGCCCCCAGCTGCTAAAGAAATTATTAACATTTCACAATTTATCTTTCTAATTTCAATGGTAACCACTTATTTTAATCGTGATTTCTAAAAATATACAAAGTATTGGAATAGTTTATGCCCCCAGCTGCTAAAGAAATTATTAACATTTCACAATTTATCTTTCTAATTTCAATGGTAACCACTTATTTTAATCGTGATTTCTAAAAATATACAAAGTATGAACTAAATTTACAATAGAATCTTAAGAGTTATCCCTGCATTTTTAATAATTTAAAAATTTCCCTGACATTTTTATATAAAATCCTTAAATATTAAATTGGATTTTTTTTGCGCTAATTGAATGGCTGCTCCAAAATTTTATGTTGTATTTGTAATTGAAATATACATGTATTTCACACCCAGAATTTATTATTGGAAAGTCATATGTTGAACAGAAACCTTAACTTGAGTTATTAACTTTAATGTATATCTTTAAATGTTGTAGTAAACCAACAGTGAAAGCAGTGAAGGCAAGGAGGGGCACAGCCCAAAATACTAGAAGGAGACCAAAAAGCAGAGGAAAGGGGAGTACGAGAGTACTCAAAAGACAGTTTGAGTAAGCACACCAAGCGAAATCAAAATTAATTTTCTATGATTGGTATTAACATGATTACTGTCGTCTGGACAATATTCCAAATGGAAGAAAAGATATTTTGTAAAGAGTTGAGGCGTAACTTAATTTTTCCTTCGCGAGACATAGTGACCATGCACATGATATATTCTGTCGGCGGCAGCGGCATCAAGTGGTTGACCAATATTCAGTACAACACTTTTATTGAAGGTGTTGAATGATAATGTTAACATTTTAAAACATTTCAGAGGTGATCGGCATGTATGTGGGGAGCAGTGCTGGCCGGGGTGTTGGTGTATATCGCCACAAAATGCATTAGACACCTGGGAAGTAGTAACTCCGGAAGACACCACAGATATGTGGCGACGGCAACTCAGATACCGATCTCACATTTTTTTTTTACTTTTCTTCTTTTTTATTAAAAATTTGTTTTACTTTTGTATTTTTTTATTAGTATGTAGTATTTTCAATGACTTTTTACCGTTTTGATACATGTTTTTAAATCAAAGCATGGAATGCTGTTAAGGCAGGTTCCTGGGTATTCCAGAAGTTCTGTAATTATTACTGTTTTGCTGAAATCTTGACATTTAATTTTTTCAAGAATTAAAATCCGAAATTTTCCTTCCCGGTTTAGGTTATCTTTTCAGTTTTTATATGGGTTGTTGGCAATTTATTTAAAACTCTATTTATTTACATTTCATTATCTTGCTCCTTTTTGTTGGTATACGTACATGTAAGTATTCCAAAGTACAAGCCCGAGTACAAGTGTAACACTCGGTGGCTTAATTAATGTTGATATTTCCAATTTTGTCACTTCCTCTGTCAAATCATCTAGTTCTTAAGTTTCATTATTTTTGCATATGATTAAATAACTCAATAACGAAGTCACTGTAAATTTACAATCTACATATGGGCATTTCGACAACTTATGTCTCATCAGTGCAAGCTACTGAGAATGGTACGTTGTGCTCAGCTACAAATAACAAAACACCGAGGTTACTGTGAATAATGTAAACAGAATTTCAGCATTTTGAGTCCGAAGTCGAGCACTACGTTTGTGTCCCTCTGTTTCTCTATGGCGAACAACGTCATTTCATCCTCCGTGCACTAAGGCAAAGGTTATGCCACACAACAGAAACACTGCGTGTATATATTTATCACTCTTGCTCAAAAAGACCATCTCTTTTATCCATTTATTTTGGAATTTTGAATTGTATCTACCCTTTTCGCGGAGGCGACACCATTTTGTCGTTAATTCACAGCTGATTCGTGTTCTCGCGTAATCTCGTTAGGCGGGATGTGAATGTTACCTCGCAGGGTGTGATTGGAACAGCCAATATTTACTTCCGGTGTAACGGAAAAATATTTTTGAGAGAAAATTTTAATATCGGGAGCTTCCAGAGGCATATCGGTAGACGTGAGACCGGCTGCCGAAACCGGTAGCCTCACGGTGAGACCGGGAGGGTTAACAACTCTGGTTACAACAGCGAAACCAGAAGTTACTATGTATCCATTCATAAAAACTGCGCGCCACAGGAAATTTTTATGAATGAACCGAATCGTGAATTTCAAATGTCAGTTTAAGTGCTCTGAGATTAAAAAAGCAAAGTATCTCTTAAAAGATATTAAATAAATACAATAAACACATAAAACGATGTAGTTGATCATGAAATGGACATTGTATCGCCACATTAATGGATTATTTTTTGTGCCTTCGTATGAATAACTGGTAAGCCGTATGCATTTTTAACGATAGTCTGGATCATTCCGATTCTTGTCATACAAAGTAGTCTCCTTAATGTAAGAGTCTGGTTGAAACAGACTTATTTTCAAGATGGCTTTACCCGACAGCAATGAATTTTTTTTATATATATTGAATTTGCTTTCCTATTTTTCACAATTTTCAGATTTAAATAATTTGTTATTTTCTTTTAATGAGTTATATTTGTTTCATGATTTACATTCCGTTTTTTTTAATTAGATTGTTATTTTGCATTTTATTTCACAATGGTTGTGAAAGAAAAATTCCAATGAGTTTTCATAAATGGATGAAGATACTGTAATTAAAGGCACTAGCGATATATATTGTATTTATTTACCCACGTTTAAGAGAAGAATGCAATAATAAAATGATCTGCAGAAACTGGCCATGATGATGTAAAAAGCTACTATTCACATTTTGCATGTTGTAATAGTTCAAGGAATGAAATAGTGAGCTGTCAGGTCTGTCCTCGGTAGTTTCTGACAAAAAAAAAGTTGTTTTTTTTTCAGTCGGCTATATACGAACTCATTTTTACATACTTCCAGCACATTTAAACTAAAAAAGCAGGAAACAAAATGATCATCGAGTAGTGGCAAGTCAAAATTTAGATTACGATGAGGAAGATGATAATGTTGAATATGACGAAACTGCACCAGAACCAAAGAAATATGCAAAAACTTGACATTTGGTAATATGCAAAAACTTGACATTGGGTTATGTGGGCTATATGAACAGCATCGAAAGAACATAACGATTAGAATAAATGATGGATAAGTGTATATGGACAAGTTCTAGAATTTATAATATAATTTCCATTTGTGTTTGTTTAATGTTTTCAGTTAGCTTCAGTGAATAAAAATAGAGAGAACACAAAGACACTATCTGAAATTGTTACATGTTCAATGGTATGACTTGACTAACGAACTTGATATGTACATTGTGATTTCATTTATTTTTATATCTTGTATACCAGTTTTCATCGTTTCATGGGTGTGTCCATATCATGAATTCAAATAGAGACATATGATTTTTGTGGAAAAAAAACGTCAACATTCAACATAATTAATGAACATGGTTGAGGGTCTGGTGAAAAAAGACATGCATGAGTAAGCATAAATCTTTTACTGGTACATAAGCATCACAATGACCTTGAACCAGAATATAAATTTTTTTCTGTCTCAATCTGCTATACGTGTGACACACCTTCCAAAAACTGTTCCTATGTTCAAACACGATATCAGTACTTAAATTGAAGATAATTTTTATCATAGAGATGTGTTTTTTCCATCTTCCCTTGGCAATTCTGTAATATTCAACCCATGGCTTTCACACATAGCCATGCCTTTAAGCCCCTGCATTTGTTGCATATTCTGGTCATATGGATTACCATGCGACCTTTTGACCTCGACCAAAGTCAAGGAACATGATTATTAATCTTGCAACTTCTGACACAAAATATTCGGAATAGGATAATTATCTTACATTTTCTCAATTAAGATTTAATTAGCCACAACAGTCGCAAACGTTTTAGTGACGTAATCAGACATATTAACAGAGTCACTTTGGAAGCCCCCGATTCTTCCAAAACAACGCATGGATACTGATAACAACGCTCAGTTTTGCCCCGTTCACCAGTCTCAAATATGAAGCATGCATAGTGAACACCATGCTCCCTGTCCACTTTGTAAGTCTCTAAATCGAAAGCCTGTCAATTTCATAGTGAACACCACGCTCAGTATTTTCCCATCCGTTTTGACAGTCTCTAAATAATATTGGTCGGAATCTACCGAGGAGAGGGACACATTTTAATCACCCTGCCCAGAACCACTCTCACAAAAAGATACTGAGGAAACCGAATCGACCTGTGACATGTCAATTCACTATCAGACTCCTCGTCAACTTTACTTGGAAATGTTTTTGTACTTCATCTTGCTTAGTAAAGGGCTTTATATGAATCCTACGCTATATTATTTCCCCCTCAGATTCCCCTTTTACCCGATCTGACATTAATGTCGATGAATGGATTTTACCGCACGAGCAGTGGATATAAAGCCAGTCTTTTTCCGGTGAATCATTTAGCAGAGACAAATAACAGCAAAACTCTATAATTTTCATGAGGAAGTCAATTAAAAAAATTAACATTTGATGCTACAAACAGGTTGCTCGAAGTATTGAATAAAAAGAAAAAATGTAACCTTTGAAAAAGCAGATAACATAATTGCTGCTTGAAACTGCTACTGATGACATTAGGTGTGCAATAAGATGATTGTAACAGGTGTAAAGTAATGGGGAACTCAACAACACCGTGGCAAATGTATGAGAGAACACAAACTGATGTCAACAAAATTGGAAATTGTGCTTGAAACCGTTGATGCGCTACGATTTGATGGATGGATTATTCAGTGATGATCATTGTTTAATCCCTACATACCATTACACAAAAAAATAAAATATAAAAAGTGGGTGATGAACATGAAGCCACATAATATATATATTTTTTTTTGCTTCACTAATATACCACTGGCGGAACGTGGCAAAACATGTTATATTGATTTTACAGAATTGGTTACGTTTTAGGAACACTAGCATTTCAAACTATTACAAGTTCATCCTTGGGTGCCTCCAGTATGTAGACACGCGGGCAATGTTGTTATCAGTCAAGTGATTGGAGTTTGTGGACATGAAAATTAATTTATCAAATAGATATTGAAAAGTTTTCGCGATTGCGAAGATCCAGTATTAATGTGTACGAAGACCAAAATCTTATCATAATTAGCAAATCGGAGCTAAAAAAATGCCAAGACTAAAACATAAATCTTGACGAGATATTGTTAATTGGTGACATCAAGGACACAAGAGAAAATATATGCAACATCATCCATTTTGGACCAGTACCATTACAGAAGTAGACGGAAGACGACGGGGCGTCAACAAAGAACACATCAGGAAAAAAAGAAGTTGGGGAGCAAGAAAAGCGGGTATAACAATTTTTCGGTTAGAATTTTGACATGTATCTCAGAAAGTTCTTTTGCAAGAGTGAAACAGAATGAAACCTTCATCCCAAGTATTTCAAACTTTTTCAAAATTTTCTTTACTTGAAGATCATGCAGACTTTTTGCATTGGTGAAGGTATACTAATTTGTTTTCCACAGAAATTTTTGTCCACCCTCTGAAAAAATACTTTCTGTGAATGACCGAATGAAGATATATTAAAAGTTTAGAGATGTGACAAAAGCAAGAAAACAGAAGAACAAATAAACAATACATCAACACGGAAGACCAACAAGAGCTGTCGCCGAATGGCAGCCGAAGATACCCCCACTCATTGAACCCTGAATCGATATGGAAAGTACAAAATTAAGTTGGTGTGGACACAATACAGGTGCGGACACAGTACAAGTGTGGACACAATGATAAAATCTTCAAGAAAAAACTTTTCACAAGGGTTCCAATGAAAACACTCTGTCTAAATCAGACAAATATAATTAATTCACCCTTTTCAGCCTATTTGACATTTTACACATCTACAAATAGTGTTCTTCCTTTGTCTAAAGTTTCATCAAAAACCTTCAAGTGGATCAAGAGGAGTTTTGCGTAAGAGGTAACCCATAGATAGGGAATCAATGAAAACTCAAAGTTGAATTATCTCCCCTTCCTGGTTTCTGGCAATAATCATATTCCTTCGTGCACATCTCCATATAGTGTTCTTACTTTGTGTAAAG
>MJUU01007073.1:0-39746 GCA_002080025.1 Modiolus philippinarum
TATAGCTGAAATATTGCTGAAGTTGGCGTAAAACATCTATCAATCAATCAATGCTGACAAGACTGAAATTTTGCATTTCAGTAATATGATATTTCAGTTTGAACTATAAAAGAAAAGTTCAAGAAATAAGTACCTTTAATTTGATTCGTGCTGTCAAGATTTCTCTCTCCCCCGATTTCAGTCATAATTTACAATACATCCAATTCTGCACAATAATCTTTTGCCCCAACTAAAAACAAAAATGTGTGGTACAGTGCCCCGCCTAGCAACTGTTTGAACAATATCAGTAAACTATGAAGTTGGTGCCAAGGATAATTTATGATGTTTAAGTATTATATCGTAATGTTTATTTGTATAAGGTTAACTTATGAAAAAATGCATCCTTCATGAGAAAAGAAACTTAAACGAAACTTAAACCTGGGTACATCTCGTACTATCCCGTTTTTCCGTTATGAGTGAAGCATGAAGTTTGTTTCCTAATTAACTTTTTAGCAGCATACACTGTTTAAATTCTTCACAGAAAAGAAAATTAAAAGAATATTATGATTTTTGTTAGTTCCAACATCATACACATAAAAGAAACGGTAAACGGATGACTGATAAGTTAGGTTTTTATGTCCATTTCAGCCATATCAGGACTAGAACAAGTAAATAAATTAAAAAATAAAAGTAATAGAAGAAAGCGAAAGAATATCTTTAGTTCTAACTTATCATCCTCACCATGTCGATGTACAGAAAATATTAGTACAGAAATTCAAAAAAAAATATTCAGGAAGATCCACTGATGGCTGAAATATTTCCATCTTTGCCTATTACAGCCTATTGCAAAGGAAAAGGTTCGAGAGATGGCTTAGTGTCCAGCAAGATCAAGATCATCCAGACTAGGAACAACAAGTCGTACAGGGGATCTTTCCCTTCACTATGGAAAGTCATCAAGGGTCCTGATGGTTCTTACAAAATCAATTCTGGTTATACTTGTATAACCATGAATGTGATATATGCCATAGTATGTAGACAGTGTCACAAAATATATGTTGGTGAGACTTGCCGCAGACTAGATGATCTCTTTGCTGAGCATCTGCGATCCGTAATAGCCCACAAAGACACACCCGCTGGTAACCATTTCAGGTTTCACCAACATTCCATGGAAGACAGATATCAATATTAAAACCAGTGTTTAATGTACAATGCTTGGACTTGTATCTTCAATTTTTGATTATATTAGTTACTTAAATACTTTTTATATATTGTTTGATTATTAATTTTGGTCTTGTTTAGAGGGCTAAAAATCCTGCCCCTACCCTTTTATTATTTCATACCACTTTTGTTCTTTGCTATAAACAGGGAATGGCAAATTTATTACCTTAACTCGCAGTTCGACAAGAATTTTCACTTGTTTATTTCCGTATTACTAGTATGATCTGACTACCAAGCATAGAGAGGGCATTCCCTTATCTACTTCATGGGCAAGCGCTTTGCAGCTCTGTAGATGGGGCTTCGGAACACCGATTCAGGCATCTGGAACTTTGAAACCGATTCAGGCGTCTGGAACTTTGGACGGACAGACTTGAACACTATATGCCCCCGACTTTTGCAGGCGGGGCATATTATAAAATGAAGTTGCGAAAGATTCTGAAATTCAAAAATGTTATAATAACATAAAATGACGGACATTCTTTCAAGAAATGCATCCCTGATCTATGAACTAGTGAAAACTGTAACGTAATTGTGTTTATAATTTTTAAGAGAATTTGAATACGTTTTTATTTTTATTTTACCTGTAGATATACTTAGCAAGCCAAAACACTAAATTCAATCATCTTTTTTGATTTTTTATTTTGGAATCCCCCCTTTCACACTGCTAGTGCTTTAGTTTTGTATCCTTCCTGTTCATTTTTGTTTATTTGTTTTGTCTTTGTCATACTGTCTCAATTCGTGTTGCTGTGAATTGCCGTGATTTTGGAATTTCCCCTTTCCTAGTTCTTGCTTCGGTATTCGTTTGCCGATGTATTCATCATTTTTGCTTCGGTATTCGTTAGCAGATGTATTACTTAATACACATAGCACAGATTATTTGTCAGTGTAATCAATAAGATTTAAAAAAAAAAAGTAAATTTGAAATAGAAATGCATGCTATCTGTTGTCATTCGACCTTCGTCTTTTTTAATTATTTCTTCACTAAAGACAATAGTTTTTCAAATTGACAATCTGCATAAAAACTAAATGTTAATTCAGAATAATTTCGGTATATGGTATTCCATGTTTCAACAAATTCTTATTCCATACAATTCATACTAAAATAATCAGATCAGATATAAGAGGAATAACTCACGGCGCAAAATCTATGCATGTGTATCATTGTTTTGAAGGCCTACTTCGGAAAATATGAAATAAGGAAGGAATCGTCCCGCCGTCTCCCTTCCTGCTGCCGTATTGCCATAATTTGTCTGCGATAATGATATTAGAATTTTTTGTTGACTCGAGATAAACATTTAGCTTTCAAAATTCACAAAAAATAAGATATTGTTACTTAAAAAAATCGCATTGGCCAGCATCTTAGTACTAATAGTGAATATTCTTGGGGATATAGGTCAACTAGCAGAGGTATCTACACAGTGGTATCGAAAAAATTCGAAGTTAATGTAAAATTTAGTTTATGCAAATTGTGTCTCTTCAGTGCAAATCAAAATCAAATATTGTGATTTCAATGAAATCATCAGTTGCATTCCAGAATTTCTAATTGGATAAAAGTGTATAAGGTTAAATTGATCCGAATACCAAATACTGAAGTTACAGAAGTTTTGGGCGGACTATAATTTTTTTATTTCAAGTAAGAATAGAAAAAAGAAAGGAAACGGGAAATGTGTCAAAGACCCAAAGGGGAGTTACAACAACTCAAAACCACCATAAGATCTTCAATGAACGGCGAGGAAAGAAGTATTTCATCTATATTATTACAAAAAGAAGTTGCTTAAAAAATTCCATAAGACAAAAGACACCCAGTCAATAGTTTCGATTGTCACTCGCAAAGAAACATAATACCGAAAAGGAAGAAATTGGTAGAGGCGGGAAATTTGGCCTTCTCGACAAGTCAGATTTCTCCTTTATCGGGAAATATATCAGGGTTCTTTATACAGCATGAATAAATATAGTTTCCACAAGGAAAACCAGTTGATTATGAAATTTCTCGCATCGAGATAAATAAATTTTTCAAATGTTTGAAACAGAGGCTTGCCGAACTTTTTAAAAATTAACGAGATGTGAGAAATTTCATAATTTACGCGTTTAAGTTTTGGAAACTGTTCTCTTAATGACTGGACGAAAAAAAAACCGAGGATTGAATTCCGACTAAATTTGGCGGGATATTTCAAGAAACCTGTTCTTCTCCACTCTAGAAAGGAGAACAAATGTTTCCACACCGTTCAGGAAATGTGAAAACTGAAGAGAAATTATAGATTTCTTCACCCAGTTTGCGACAAAAGTTCTCTGCTAGAAATTCCGTATAATGAAGCACAGCGTACCAGGAAATATTGCGGGGGTAAAGCAAATATGTTGAAAATGTGTGAAGGGGGGTAGTTTTTGATACTTGTTGGTTGGTTGTCTTGAGAAAAGGTAAGTTTGAAAATTATTCAAACGCAAGTATGTAATAATGCTATATACCACGGAACCCAGCAATGAATAGCATTACGATGGTCAAGAGAATAAAGATCCCCAATCTGCAGTTTCTCCGAACACCTCTACATTATTTCAAACTTTTGGGTGAAAATGATATTTTCTAAAATTTTACTATTCCAACGTGATATATGAATTGTTTTACTTGTTCATGTTCATTCAACAATGCAATTTCAACAAGAATTTGTCGCTCAAAAATACCTGCTACCATCATTACTCAAATATTTTACATTTTTTTTTGCATGTGACCGGGGGGAAGTCATATATCTTAGCGGTGGAAAGCAGTGGTTTTTTTTAAGACAAAATATGTTTTCGTGAGGGCAGAGACATATTATGCAGTATCCTTTACACTTAAACCCTTTTGAAAAGCGCAATGACTTCTTTTGTGGCTTGTGGCAAATAATTTCGTCAGAGGAATTTAGCTTAAAAAATCGTAATTTATGTATAAAAGTTGTATGTAAAATACACATTCAGTCACTGGTGTTATTCTTGAAGACTGCATCGTGTTTTTGCTCTCGTATACTATAGGTGCAATTCTTTCTAACATTCACTGGCGGTTGGTCGATGCCCGTAACTGCAGTTACGGTTAGCCCAACATGGCGGATGATAGTTTTGGTGTTTTCAATAAATGCTTTTATTTCCAGTGTTATTCATAAATTGTAGCAAACAATGCATTTGTAGTATCCGTCAGTATCATAAGCCACGACTACGTCAATTTGAACTAGGCATCACTCGCATTTGGCTTATTAAATCAAGAAACAAAAATTAGCGAAGATGCCCGTAACTGTAAAATAGGATGCCCGTAACTTGGAACTGGTTTTTTTTAAGATGCCCGTAACTGGCATATGTAACAGTAAGTTCCCCAGTATTGCCCAGATGTGACATCGATAAATGCTGCTACTTTTCCATGTTTTCGTTGATGTAACTCCCTTAGGATTTAACATAACTAGTTGTTTTAATATAGAATAAATACAAGCCGAAAAACAGTTTTAAAATACAAGACGAGCTGCTTTACTGCACCGCGTTAATACACGTGTTTTTGTTAACATGCTACCTCAAACTGCTGTTCACTTAACATGTATGCGAAAGAAAATCTGTATCTGCTAGTGTTAATTCGTGTATAAAAATTTGTATCTTCAAAAATAAAAGTGGTTACTGTTTTTCATATTTAGCTTATGAGTTCTCGCTTTTTGAAACTATTTATTTCTTAGCTGCCTGTTTCACTCACTGAGGTATTGCCATTTTTGCGTCGCTTTGTAAGTGATTCCGGTACAAATTACACATTATACATAAATGTTTAAGATTTCAAAGAAATCGGGCCAAAATATTGTTATTGGTCTGAAAAAAATTGTCTGGTCGAGTTGTTAGAGATGCCAGGACAGAATCAATTCATATTTTGCGCAAAGTTGGATCACCATAAGTAGATGTGCTTAAACATTTTTTTACAAAATGGCTGCCAATCGACGATTTTCACAAAATTTTTAAAATGTACCAACCAATCAGTTATCTATTAAACCACTGGAAGGACTTTCATAAAACCCACTATAGAAACGTTCAGGACATGTATGAAAAGTGAATGGAATCTATCAAAACATTGCAGCCATTTTCAGAATGGCCGAAAAATACGCAGCGATGTCTGATTGAAACATTTTAATAATGGATTTTTTTACTTAATATGTGAAAAATTTCATATTTGGTCAAAAGCTTCATTGTAATGAAATTTCCAGATTCAAAATGGTAGTCATTTTCAAGATGGCCGCCAATTAACGTTTAAAACTACAAATACTCACAAACACCTCGACAGATCTTCATAAACTTGGTAGAGATGTTCAAAATGATAAGACCACAGAATCTGTTGAAAAAATTTCAAGATAGCCACTGTTTTAAAGATTGCCGCCAAAATACGTAAAAAATAATTTTAATTTTACGCAATATCTAAGAAACTGTCTCGCAGAAAATGAGCATATTTTGTACAAATGGTCAGTATGATGAAAGAATAGCAAAATACCTAAGTTACTGTAAATTTCGTTTCTGCATATGCTCATTTCGACAACTTAAAGGAATTAATTTGACAAAAATTTCAACTTAACCTGATTTCAGTGAAAATTGATTTGTAGGCAGATTTCAAAACTGAGAAAGAGATTCAATTAAAAAAAATCACAATGGTCGATATTTCCAATGTGGCCGCCAAAATATGACAAAATTTTAACTTTTTCAACGAAAATTAATTTCTAAGTAGATTTTGACGCTACAAACAGGATGGAAGCATCGAATTAGCTGTCAGGGGCGACATCAGCTATTGCTTGCAATTGCAAATCTAGTTTTTTTTACATTTAAAAGATTTATGGGATATGAAAGAGTCCCTTTCAGCTGAACTGGCCCTCGTGAGCTTTTGCCATCACTTAGCCTCCCTCAATCGTCCGTTCGTCAGTCTGTCGTAAACTTTTTTCAAAAGTCTTCTCCTCTGAAACCAGAGCAAGTTTGAGCCAAACTTGGTCTAAATTATTTCCAGGGTATGTAGTTACAAAATTGGCCCGACGACAAAACGACATGGCTGTTGTCGTCACTATAAATTGCTGTTTCAGTTGGCAAATAACTAAAAAACGGGTAATTTCGGTATTTTGTTATTTACAGATATCAAAACATTTCATGGAGTAACTGTGATCAGCATGACAAGACCGTTCTTTTAAAGAAAATCTGGTTCCCAGGTTTTGAAATTAGTGCCCTTTGACGTACTTTTTNAAAAAAAAAAAAAAAAAAAATTATCCTGTTTTTTCTTGTTTTGTGACAAAATACAACCGAAAGAGTTCAACTTAAAATAAAAAAAAAAATGATTAACATACCAAGATCTACACACATGGAAATTGCGAGGAAAATCAGAATATCCATTAACCCTTTTATTTGGCAATTTTGTGAACATGTTGCAAGGAGAGAATGGTGAAAGTCGGACGGGCTGAAAATTGGGTACTTATTTTGGAAATCAACTCCTCCTAGTTTTCAAACAAGATTTTTGAAACTTAAAATATATTGAAAATGTGCGCCTGATTTTAGGGGATTATTTCGGAATTTTTATACCAAGCCTAAAAAGTAGGGGGCATATAGTGTACAGGTCTGTCCGTCCCAAGTTAGATAAACAAACAAGTTAAAATTATTGTCGAACTGCGATAAAAGGGAAAACAATAAATATATACACATGTCAAAATGTAAAAATATGATAAAAAAGGATGGGCCAAGATCATCGACACAGATGTCTTCAAAGAAACAAAATGGCTTAGACGTTAGGTGTTACATCGTAAGTGGAATCGACGTTCCCTGTTAAGAGCAAAGACAAAAAGTGGGACGAAATAATGAATGGGTAGGGGCAGGATTTTTAGCCCTCTACACGAGACCAAAATTGATTATTAAATATATATATATTAGAGGAGTACTTAGATAATAAATATAATGTTGAATCAAATAAAATTAAAGATACCAGTCCAAGGATTGCACATGAATCACTAGTTTTTATATTGATGCATTTGGGGTTTTGGGAATCCGAGTAAATAACATTTGCTGTCCTAACTGTTGTCTGTGTTGTCGTGAACAGTCAATATGAGTAAGGACTGTCACGCTCATGTCTTCCACCGGTAACGTGCATTTCTTTGTACTTTAAAATTCAAACAGAAATATCTCCTCAAATACTTGTCAGAAAATGATGAAATTTTCACACAACGTTGCTGTAATCATGTCAACAAAGTTCTGAGAAAATTGAAGATTTTGAAATTCTCAATGAAAACCACTTTTTCACCAAAAAAAAAAAACAACAAAAAATGCAAAACTGACTTGAAACAATGAAAATTTACCCCCTTGTCGATCTTTACTTCAAAACATGAGCAGAGATAACTGTTTGGTAACTCTAGACAACAAATTTTACAACAAGACCATTATACGGAAAGCAAATCTGTGACTTTTGCAATCGTCCACTTTCCATAAAAATTGTTGTTGTTGCTTATTTTCAAATTTGTTTTGACAAAAATCGGCTAATTAATTCTGGAACCTCGGAATTTTATAAAAATACATTTGGAATAAATAAAGTTTAAATATTTCAGAAGCTTGAAGCCATAAAAAAGTGGTGCGTTTCTTCTGATGTTCAATATATATTGATTATAGAATCACTATATACAGTCGTGGTTTTCTTTGATATTTAATTTTGAATTTTAAACAAATCGAATGTATATGTGTGCATTCGACTGTCAAGTGGGAGACGTACATTGTTCTTGGCCATTTAATGATTACGACCATGTGTTATGCTAAACGAATACGTCCGCTATACATGAGCAGATTTATCGTAACGTCAAAAGAATTTGGCACTGGCGACGTGCAAATAAAGCGACTCCTTGTCGACGTCATAACGGCAATAATTTTAAATCTGACTTCAAGAGGATTAAGTTGAATTCTGTCATTCTAAGATATAGTATTTAATAAGGACTTCAAAATGACAATTTTCAATTATAGATAATAAATCAATTTATGCTAATCTGTTTGTCACCGATTGTCAATTTCCAATTCGAATTAACCTTAAATGACGTTTGGACACGAAGCGTTTTGGAATGCGAATTGCAATTCGTTTTGTGACGACGTTAGGACACGATGCGTTTTCCAATGCGAATTAAGTTAATTCGAATTGACTAATGCGAATTCAATTCGAATTACGTGTGAACGCAGCATAAACATATGATTAAACACGTCAATAGTGTCCACGTAGCGATTAAAACGCCAACTTTGTCTTTCAGTTACGGGCATTCTATTTTTCAGTTACGGGCAGCCGTATTTATTTTAAATCATCAGTTACCCTCATCATACGAGATTTTAGAAACGCGAATCAAACAGATAATGGATATGTTTTGTACATATCCATGATAATTGCACATTAGTAGATATAACTGTTACTGATTGAAAATAGTTGAAATCACATTTGAGACTGCATTAAATTAGTAAATTCATGAATAGATTTTCAACTGAATTCTCTTCCGCCATGTTGGGCTGACCGTAACTGCAGTTACGGGCATCGGCCAACCGCCAGTGTACAATGAAAGAATAACGAAGAAAGCCTGATTGTGAAGTGTATTCAAACTTTTTTGGAATAAATATAAATGTAAAAGAGAGGATAACAAGAAACATCTTCAATGGCTGGAAATTACAGTCACATGCCACAATTTGCCAGGGAACTACAGAGGAAAAACACTTTCTCAATTCCTTTAATATGGAAGACTGCATAGGCCACCACTAATTTTTTTTATATATGTGGATTTGATAACGGGTATTTGCAAAAGTAAAATCTACGATTAACCCCTGAAGTTCCTTAAAAACAATGTGGTTTATTTAACTGCAAATTTGAAAAGAACGTTTTTAAACATATGTAAAATTAGCAAAATTTTGGAATTCATATACGCAATTGCGTTGGCATTGGGTCCGACGGTAAACCATTGATTTGACCCCTTTAAAATTAAGACGCCGTCCTATCAAAATTAGTGTAAAAAACGTTTTCGCTACAAGTCCATGTTTTTACAATGTCTGTATTTTTGCGGTGAAAACCAAGAAGACCATTAGAGAATTTGAATTTCTGTTTTTATCTGCAAATCTGAAAATTCAAGATGATTAATAAAGCACAGTAACACATGATTATATTCGAAATTTAGGTTTGTTAGGTATTTGAACTCTATCAGCAATTTTATTTGTTGATTTTGAGTCTTCAAAATGTTTAATTTGTATCTGCACTGAAGAGACATATAGTGGTCTAAATGGATCAATTATTTTGTTTATTGATGTTCCAGCCCTTAACAGAAAAAAAAAATTACTACACGTTGTATTTTAGGTCATTAAACAACTAAAGGAGATATATTTGATATAAAGTAGGGTCAATTCGAACAGATGTAAAATAGTGGATAACAGTCAACATATACATTTCCTGAAAATGACAATCATATGCCACAATCTGCAGAAAAAAAACACAAATAAGACAAAAGACAAACGTCAACAACGATAGGAACTAGGGACAGCCGGACTTGGTATCGGCACTAGCAAAAGCCAGCGGTAGGGTTAAACCGGTTTATGGTATTAAGGTGTCTTATAGCAAACTTGAACGTATAGATAAGGAGGCAGGATAGGAAAAATTCAGATCTAACTATTCACTTAGAGCGACAGGACCATCTCCATTGTACTAGTCTTTTCATGAAGACAATGTAATAGCCGAAATTACAACACACCGTAGTGATTGATTAATAATCCAGTCAGCAATGTTTCAACTAAATCGGTTTAGTCAATTCGAAACGTTATATGCAAAAGAATGATTTTAAGTAATAAAGGTTGGTAACGAGTTTTGATTTCCACTGAAAGTAATTCAGAACCGAACCGTCAATCTGAAACGATGGCAACATCGGAAACAACAAAGAAACAGGCATAACATGAGTACGGCACAGAAAAGAAAGATGAAGACACACACACACACACAAATGAACAACACAACACGAACCCAATAAAAAACCATGGCTGAGATCAGATGCACAGGTAGAAATGGGTAGGAGCAGGAAATTGAACCTTCTATGATCCCCAGCGAGTCTGTTCTTGAACGAGAAATATAGTAGATCTTTAAACCGAGAAATATAGAAGATCTTTAAACTGCATGGGACGAAGCGTGTCTCCAAACAGTTTCGCTACGATGGTTCGATTTCATGCTTTCTGAGACTACCCCACACAGACAGAGTATATCACTATCCACCACATGGCGACGCACCAGGTAGCTCTGTAGCCAGAGCCCCTGAGAACCAATTCAGGTGCCGGTATACCATAGAGATGCTGTTCTAGAATACAAACGAACCAACGAAAGCATGAGAAGGAGAACTTGCAACATATTCAAAGAAAGTTTGCGTTAGTGAGAATGGAATAAGATATTCAACATGATTGCAAGGGAAGATTTCACAATATAAAATTGTGAATCCTATGTTTCTTTTGTTGACTGAAATATGAAATATCGTGGTTTCTGTATGAGTGTACTCTGCATAATGCTGTTTCGTGTTACAGCAAAGGTCAGTATGAAAAACATTGGATGCGTGTACATCAGTACAAAAATCGCCAACAAAAACATTTTAAAATGGTTTCCTGTTGATACTGTGAGATTTTAATCATTCATATGTCCTGTCACTTAATACAACAGTTCATAAACACTTGCCTTGAGGATATTTCTTTCCATGCTTTTACAATAGTGTGAGGTCTCGACTATGATTTTAAGGCAAATGCCTAATACCACAATTAAATCAGCAGGATCTTGACAAGCGATTAGAGTAACTCGTGCTCTTTTTAGTCTAGCAAGTGTGATCCGACCCAAAAAATCTCACCCAAGTTAAAGCAAAGAAAATTTACACTCTTATTTAGTTTTCATTAAAGGCAGATTTTGAGAAATGTTCAGTTATTTGGACTCAGTATTTTTTTTTTGCGGGGGGGGGGGGGGGGGNGTTCACTATGTAGACTTTTATAAACGTTGAAAAATAGCATAGTGCACAAAACGTTGAAAAATAACATAGTGCACAATGGGTCGTGTCACTGACTAGCTTTCTGCCTTACCTATTTCATCACGAACTCGTTGGAGTTGCTGTGTTTGAAACCATATATGAAGAATCGTTGTGGAAAACACTAAAAATATATTATTATTATAGCATGGATTATTTTTTTCATAACATTAGAAATATTTTTAAGGATTTATATCGATGTAAATTATCACACCCAGACTTGTTTCGTCCTTAGCTATATTTGATATTACTGATATTTCGGATTTCGTTTGGTTGCATGCATTTTTTAACATTTTTTTAAAAACTGTTGATTACCTATGTTTGGGTTCTAGTGCTGCTGAAGATAAATTGATTTCCCAAATGGCCAAACAGCTCATAAAAATTCATTGCAAATGGAGTTAACATGTGAGTCATGATCTCATTTTTATTTACTCCATATCCTTTCGTAAAATATTGAATACAGGAGTTAGTCTTTTAATTCAGTGTGGAAGTTAAATAATACCCCGTGTTGGGATGCATGCTTTTTATTTTTCTTAAATATGGTCGACTTGTACATGAGATGATATCTCAGGTGTACACTTAATTTCATATGTACACTTAATTTCATATGTAATTTATAAGTATTATGTAACTTATTTAAATTCTAAAACCCAGGGTTTAACTCCCTCCATCGTAGTTTTGTTCTTAGCTATATTTGATATTACCGAAAACCCCGTGTTGAGGTGCATGCTTTTTATTTTTTTGAGTTTTGGTCGACTTGTACATGAGATGATATCTCATGTGTACACTTAATTTATAAGTATCATGTAAAAATTTTAATTATAAAACCCAGGGTTTAACTCCCTCCATCGTAGTTTTGTTCTTAGCTATATTTGATATTACTAATTATTCAGATTTCGTTTGGTTTTATGCATTTTAAACATTTTTTTGAAATTGTGGATTTCAATTGTTTGGGTTCTAGTCTTGCTGATAAGGAATTAATTTCCGAAATGGCCATACAGCTTATTCATTGAAATTTATTGCAGTTGGAGTTAACAGAGAAATGTGGAAAAAATGTTAGAATTGTCTTAGAAGAACTTGGAGGGCTTAACGTTGAAAGAGTATCTAAGCGAACATTTTCAGGAATTATGTTAGTGGAGGCCAAAGTTCTTGCTCAATTGCAAATAGCTGAGGCAATGCTTTCAAATGATTTCAAGACATTGCATACGGACGGCAACAAAAGAAGTGGCCATGAGTTTAATGGTGTGCAGGTTGGCACTTCGATTGGTAAATTTACTTTAGGTATAAGTGAAATTGGTCGTGGTGTTTCAGAAAGTTTTAAGTAATTAATCGAATCAGTTTTAGCTCACATGTCAAAATTATTGGAAAAAATGATGAAAGTGAAAAAGAAAATAAAAATATTTTGTGAATAAAAACATGATGGCCGATCATCATATTGCAAACACATCATCAAAGGGTTTACTCGAGAAAATGAAAAACGAATTCATACTTAAAGAAACTGATACTGATTAAGAAATTCTGAATAAAATGTGTGCAATAAATATACATTATATATATAGATGCAATAAATATACATTATATATATAGATAGTGTGATGGTACAACATCTTGTATCAGGTAGATTCGGTTGTATCACTACGAGTCGCGTCAGCGAAGAGGCTAAAAAAGCAGATTGATTGATTGATTGAATATTGTTTAACGTCTACTCAGCAATATTTCAGCTATATTAAGACGAGAACAAGTTTATTAATAAATAATCACTTTGGGGTATGGAAAGGGCCATGGGACAGGGAATTCTGACTGCCACTGGAAAAGTAGGGTGAAATCGTCAAGGGCGGGGAATTTAGCCTTGTAGCCGATCACCTACGGACCACCCCAAAAGGAGCTTGCTACAAGGGTTCTTTAACGTGCAGGAAGCGTGGCATTTCTTCCAACACGTGGACCTGAGTTTACATCCCATCCGAAAGATGGGTTGTGTATTTATTAATCCCGCACAACCACGGAATGGGTCCTATTTCTATATCCCGGGACCCTCGGGGTCAGCCTCCGTTTAGGAGGGGTCACACCCCGCAAGCCGGAGATACTAGGTCCTATTTCTATATCCCGGGGTTCCCTCGGGGTCCTCTGTTAGGAAGACTCATACTCCAAGCTCAGAGGATGCTGCGGGCCTATTCATTAGCCGGGACCGCGCACGGCGGTAAAAAAGCAGAAATATTTAGATTGGCGAGAGATATTATAAATCAATGTAGAATTAGAAAAGAAAAAAAAAATATATGCTTTTGCTTAAAAATGAATAGAAGACAAATAAAGGAAGGTTTTAGGAAGCAACAAGAAATTAATTCTTGAACAGTTGAAAAAAACACAATGATATGGTGTAAGGCTCAGCATTTCAGAATGAATAAAAATTTGAAAAAAAAATATCAAATCCTGAAAATGAGTTAAAAGCAGTAAAATTACAGATTAAATTTCATAAAAAGGTTTTAAATACTTATTTTGGTGATCAAACATTACTTTCAATTTCTTCCAGTAATATTCTTTATAGTTTTCAAGACTTGCTTTCACATTTAAAAATTTTGATACAAAATCGTATGACCGAACAAAAAAGTGTGGAAAAAATTTGAGATCTTACAAGTCTGACGAAAATACATTGTATGTTTTCATTTAAACCACCAAGTGAAAGGTTATTCTTCATGAGAACGCAACGAGGGAATCTATTTAAAGAAAAATTATTCCATTACAAGTAATAAAAAGGCAAAACAAATAATGATGAACCTGTTGTTAAGAGAGCTAAAAATAATCAGAACCAATCATGCCATTTGTTGAAGACAAGATCTGATACTGAAAGTTCTAATACAAATGATTATCCATTGCCAAATTTTATATTTAAACGTGTGGTTATACTGCTGTGCATATAGAAGTTGTAATTGCATATTCAGATGATTAGTACCCAGACTAGATAGTAGATATTGATGATATGTTTTAAGGTAAAATTTTTACATACATATGGTTGAAACATTTTTTATATATTTAGATATTGGAGTGACACCGAATGACTCAACGCAGGTCTTGGACTATAATGAACTACATGGAGGTTCAATAGGAATACAGAAAGTATAACCTCACATGGGTCACAATTCAAACCATGCTTATTTTTATTACCCACTTAAGGTGTCTCCATGTCATTATTCTGCTACTTTCGTATTATACTTGTTAATTTAGGTCCCATACATATAGAATAAAGGGCATTGTGTTGATGAGATGGTGTTTTTCGGGCTATTATCTGGCGAGCCCGACAGGGCGAGTCAGATGATAGTCCCGATAAACACCATCTCATCAACACAATGACCTTTATTTTATTTATCGGTAATTACGCTTTTTTTCATGTAAATATTCAAAAAAGTGAATGAGATTATTTTTTTGGCGCAAGTTTAAGACGTCACGAATCATTCATTCATGAAGCGCGCGCTCAGTCTGATTTGAAATTTCGAAGGAAAAGGATGGTTTCTGAGTGCAGTGCTTTGTTTTATTGTGCATTCAATTCATTGGATTTATATTAATCAGAGGTTTAACATTGGAATCAATAATTTATTGGTAAGTACACTAAATAAAAGATATGACATTGCTGGATATCTCTTGACGTTACAGTACGCCCAACTGATTAGAAAATTAACAATTAACAACAAATTATATTTTAATTTAGTCATTTAGTCACTGTCGGAATCGATGACAAACTTTCGGCGTTTTGGTTTCGGACTTTTGTTCTCCTTGTCGACATGTTCAAAATATAGGTTAAATGTCCCCCCTTGAATCACTGTTCCAGCGGGAAAGAAATGCCCAAAGTTGACAGCTCCGGCGCCGGCGTTGTTATGTGTCTTCGGCATATTTGTTTCCTGATTGTCATTTTCTCCGACATTGTTTGCTACGCCGACCACATGTGTATCTGCACCTGTTGCAACATTCTGCGATGTGACAGTCGAGACAGTGTGAGGTTTGTTTCTGTTGAGTATATCGGACATTTTTTTCTGTGTTTTTATACTATTTGTCGCATAATTGTTAATGGAGCTTATGTTTTTATGTCCTGTATGCTGTTGTATTGATGTCAGGGGTACACCCTCCTCAAGCAGTCTTGTAACGGCTGTTTTGCGTCCAGAATGATTGGTGAGTTTTTTGTTTTTGTCAACATTTGACTCTTGTACAGCAGTTTTCATTAAATTTTTCAGCATTTTTTCACCCAATGGAGTATTTTTGAACCAGTGTTTTGCATTTTTTAATCGATTGATTCCAAGATAAAATGGGCTATCTGGAAGGCATGCATCCTCTGGTCTCTGGCTACGATACTGAAAAAGAACAAATTTCGTTTGTTAAAATGCAGTCTTCTATCAGTCAATCTTAATTTGTAAACAAGAAATATCGATTTGTCAGTAGAGAAATATAGCAAGTTAAGTCCAGTAAAACCGCCTGTTCGTAAATCTGCCAATAAATGTTATTTTCATTGGGGGGAAGCATTATTACTATTAGAACAGACGTGTAAATTTTGTATGCTAGCTGTGGAACCATAGCTCCTATGGGCCTTCCATGTATGTTATGATTTGTTTTTTATAATTGCGAACTGTGCCAAGTTTTAAAAAAGGACCTATTTCACTTTGGTTCAGTAGCTTCATAATTTTACTTACATTTGTATGTATACATGCATATGGTAGACAATATGTACAGTGATTTTCCTACTCATTTGCAAGGTGCAACAGAGGCCCTGGTTATGTGCCATTAGACAAACCAGCAGAAAGATGATCATGGGAAAGCTAAAAAAGCTTCAAATCAAGATAATAGAGCTGTTTTTTTTTGGGGAGGGGGGGGAGGGGGTGTAATACAGAAAAAAAAAATAGATGCACTATGTGGCATACTGGTTATCATATTATGAGGTGTAAAGTTTGGACCTTTTTTCTTGTAATTGTACTTGTGCATTTACATGTATATTATAGTTTGAGAAAAATGTTCTCTTTGTCAAAGGGACCAGGGCCCAAATTATACAGTAGGAAAATCACTGTCTGTCTAAGGTAGCCTTTTAGTAAATTATGTATTATATTATTAATTCACATGGCAGAAATTGTTGATTTTGTGTGATGCCAGAAAATTCAATTTTTTTATTTGTAGTTAAATCTTCCCTTTCATTTTGGGCTTGAAAAGCAGGAAAGATTTCAATTTTTTGCGTACATGTACTTTGTCACTGATTTTTTATATTACAAATTACATTGCTGTAGGGGAATTTTGTACTTTAGAAATCAATTTCATGTTTTTGTAACTGAATTTGGCAGGTTCATTTGAAGGATTTGCTTACACTCGAATCTTTATCTAGGTACCTGTTTTTATTGCATATACATAATGTTTTAATTTTCCATTTTCATTTTAGTGTTTGAAGAGTGTTATACATCAGGAAGAATTATTGACTGTCATTTATCTGGTAACTGAAAATGTGCTATATAAAATTTAACTGTAGTACTTTTCAGTGGCTAGTATATATGGCAAACAAACAACAAAGCTACAAGATACATGCACTAATAGCTGTAGTATGTGTTGTGTTTGCTGGTGATACATATCGTGTACAGTATGAATTTTAATCATTAGATTGATTGATTGATTGATTGATGTTTTACGCCAACTTCAGCAATATTTCAGCTATATTGTGGCGAGAACTGTTGGGTTTATTGAAAAATTCTAATAAATACATAAAATATTAATATAAAACCATATAGCTTTATACAAGTAAAACAAATGTGTAAAATGTTAAAAAACATATTATTAAATTTTTGGTTTAACAATAACAATATTAGAAATTAGAAACTTGTTTAAAATTGATTATTTAAATCTTACTAAATAAATTTATTGCTTTTAAAAATTGAACGATTTTGTCGCCAGCGACGTTTGTAAATAGGTCTTTAAGACAATCAGCAGAATAAAAATCACGCCTGATATCGGCAACATCTACACATTCAATTAAAACATGTTGAATTGTATAAGGACAATTGCATGGAATACATTCAGGTCGATCATCACTGTTGAGGATAAAACTATGTGTTGTTCTAGTATGTCCAATACGACATCGGGTCAACACTACCTGTTCCCTACGGTTTTTACCACAGGAACCAATTTGTTTACCGACGTCTGACTGTATTCCATGCAGTTTATTATTTATTTGCAGATCCCTTAATCATTAGAAGAATAGAATAATAACCTTTAGGTAAGTTGTAACATGACATTTTCTGTCATCATTCATGTTGGGCCATGATTTCGGTGCATATGCTCTCGTATTTTTTGTATTGCTGCCATCTCTAGTTTTTGTAAGACGTTCATTATATGTTAAAGATTGGACACCATTAGGGTCGGTTTCTTATTTTATATCTCCCCACTTGAGTTGTCTATGCTCATGTGAACCACGTAAACCAAAATTTATAGTGTTCATGTACCAAATGGTGGTAAGAAGGCTGTCGGCATCATTTTGACCAAATTCACCACTTTGATATAGTTCGTCCTCATCATCAGATGCGACGGCTTCAGCGGCATTTGGGCCGTTGCCCAACCCTAACTGTTTCAAATGTTTTTTTTTGCGACTAAGCAATCTCTTGACTTTTGAAATTCAGGATCTTTTGTTATGTCTTTTCCATAATTTTTTAGTTTTAAATATCTATTAATCATTTGTTGAAAGCCTTCTAAACTTGAAGGTTGGTATTCCCGCTCTACTTCTGGTACATTTTCATTTTTGACTTCTTTTCTTATTCCCACATAAAATTCTTGGAGATATTGATCCAAATCAGTAGCGGGGATGGTGTAAACCTCTCGGAATTCGGCCTTGACATTAACTAAAAACTGGCTAAATGTTTTTATTGAGGAATTCATTTTTCTTGTTGTATTTAAATTTTCCCTACTTTGGATGAATGAAATTCTCTCTGGTTCAGTGTTTTGGACAAATCTACTGTTAAATTTCTCATTTTGATCTGCTAATTTATTTAAAGTGTCATCTCAAATACTGTTAAGCAAATTTTCAATTTCTGGATCTTTTATTGAGGATATTTGAAAGTCAAAACTGTCATCTAAAAAGTCTAAATTTGATACATTGTATGCTATTATTTGATTCTAGTGGGGCTACTGTAGATGATACATTTTCATCTGGTTTAACTGATGTTTCACTTGAATTTTGATTGTTTCTTGATTTGAAAGTGTAATAATTGATGGAAGGAACTGTATACTGGACATCGAAAATCGGTAAATCAGTGTCATCAAGTGTTGAATAACATTGCTGGTTCACAAAATAATTGTAGGGGTCCATATTGTTGTGTGTGTTTTTTTTTTTTTTTTTACAGCAGACGATTTCCAGTGGGAAATCTCGCAAATTTTATTTGTGTACTTATTATTTTGTGTATTGAATTAATGCATTCACTTTTCATAATCATTTATTTGGAAGACGTTTAGACAAGGAATTAAACATAACAGGGAAACTATCGTCTCTACGTGACATTTCTTGTTTACAAAACACGACTGACCGACATACATTTTGACCTGACATGATGACGTGTCATAAATCAGATTCTTCCGCGTCGCTTCGGTTCGCGCATGTCATCTGACGTACTGACCCAATAAATTTTTGATATGGTCCAGTACATTGATAACGAATTTATCGATCAGTACACATCAAAGGAAAATGGTACAAATTACCAATAAATTTAGATATTCAACATAATAATTATATAAAATGTAAAGAAAATTCCAAGGTATTTAACAATTTAATTCCTTATCCCTTTTACAATATTTACATTTCAAAAATGTTAGCTAAACCACATATGCGTTAAATCTGTTGCGGGATTTACAGAACACAGAAATAACGCAAGGGAGATAATTTGATAAAAGAATTTCATATACTCATATATATCAATAGAGAAAGTACAATTTCACAATTTATCTCTTTTATTTCAACGGTGATCCTATTATTTTTTTTATGTAAACAGCATGATGAGTGAAAAGAAAAACATATTCAAAGTATAAAAACAAAATCCATCATTGATTTTTAAAATATCCCATTTTCTAATCATTTTTCCTAGCATTTCTATGTAAACCCAAAATTTTTTTAATTCGTTTTTGTTTTTTGGGGTTTTTTGCGCTTAATTGCACGGTGATCCCTTAATTTTATTTCATATTTACAACAATAATACAATTATGTTTCCACACAGATAATTTCTCAAAATTCCACGAAAGGAAATCAATACTCCGCAGGCACCTTCAATGGATGACAAAGCATAAAAGGATGAGTGGCAGTGAGACCAAAGATTTCCATAAAAAGAAAACTAAGCATACAAATATAGGGCTTAACGAAAATGATAAGCTTTTTTTCCAGTTTGATTCTCATGGCAATCAGTTAACTCAAAAGCTATATTTTTTGGAAATCGTCAGAATTTCATTGATTTTGCTGTTTTTCAAAGTTTTGTGATTAGAAAATTGCGGGCGCATCTGAATAACAACTTCATATTTGGTGAAATGTGTAAAATGATGTAATGCATAATTTCTGAAAGTTTGAAGTTGTTTGCATGCACCCTGTGTTAACTAAAAGAAAAAATGCACTGAGAACATTCAAAATTGAAGATTTTCTTATTTAAAAAAAGACGTCTCCTTGTGATATCACATTGACGTCAAAATAAAAAGAATTTTTATTATTTGATGTTTTCTTTGTAGCTATATAATAGTTAATATATTTCTCATAAATACCACATTATTTTAAACAACTTGCTTTTGTGGCCAAATATGGGTTTTTCATTTCCATTATTAACCAAATTAATTGGAAGCGTCGATACATGTACACTCCACTGGTTATTTAGACATAGATGTTTTGTTAATATTTCGTTCTGAACCAGATTGATTGATTGATTGATGTTTTACGCCAACTTCAGCAATATTTCAGCTATATCGTGGCGAGAACTGTTAAGTATATTAACTAATTAGAATAGTTATATAGTAAAAATATCTATATAAAACCATATAGCTTTATACAAGTAAAAGAAATGTGTAAAATATTAAAAACATAAATAAAGAAATTATGGTTTGACTAACAATATTTGAAATCAGAAACTAGTTTTTTATACAAGTAGAAGAAATGTGTAAAATGTTAAAAAACATAATTAAAGAAATTATGGTTTGACTAACAATATTAGAAATTAGAAACTAGTTTAAAATTGATCTTTTTAAATCTTACTAAATAAATTGATTGCTTTTAAAAATTGAACGATTTTGTCGCCAGCGACATTTGTAAATAGGTCTTTAAGACAATCAGCTGAATAAAAATCACGCCTGATATCGGCAACATCTACACATTCAATTAAAACATGTTGAATTGTATAAGGACAATTGCATGAAACACATTCAGGTCGATCATCACTGTTGAGGATAAAACTATGTGTTGTTCTAGTATGTCCAATACGACAACGGGTCAACACTACCTGCTCCCTACGGTTTTTACCGCAGGAACTGACTTCTTTACCGACGTCTGCCTGTATTCCATGCAGTTTATTATTTATTTGCAGATCCCATTTGGCCTGCCATAACTTTAAAATATATTTAGCGATTAAAGGCTTCATGTCAGTGTAAGGTACTGGACAATCCGCCATCTCGTCATCTAGTGCATCCTTTGCTTCCTGTTCAGCAACTGTGTTTCCATAGATCCCCACATGACTAGGGATCCAAACATAAATGACTTCTTTGCCTAATGCTACAAGTGATTTGTAGAATTCGGCTATTTTCAAAATAATTGGTGTTTTGTTTTTCGACTTTCAATTGTCAATAGGCAAGAAAGTGAATCGGAACAAATCATGAATTTATTTGATTGCGATAAAGCCGTTCTGAACCAGAAAATTTGTCCATAGTCACGTGACTTCCTGTCGAGTCAATATAATTTTCGAAATAACGGAACGTATTTTCATATAACTTATTGAGAGTGGGGAAGAAAAGAAATGAATAAAAGGCAGAAAATTTTATCATATACACGACCCCAGTGAGTCAGCTCTTTGAGAGATAACCAAAAATGTAGCATGTTTTTTTTTCAAAACTGTACGTGTCTACATTGGCTCAAGTCAAGGTATTCAGAATTATAAACCGACTTCTTCGTATCGACCACGTTTTCGCAAAGGTAAGCCATACATATTAAAAAAATATCTTGGCCCAATCAAGTTGGCGAATTAAAACTGGATAAAATTGGATACAACTGCGACAACGAATTCTATGCCATACGTGTCCAAGTGCATGGTGAAACTAAGAAGCCTCTGAAAATCAATCCATACTTATGTGTACATGTAGTTTGAAAACAATTCTTGAACGTCTGTGAATAATGCAATTACTTTGATTTGATACGTTTAAAATGAGAAGAGTAAATCATATACTAGATGCTGGTGACTAAACTTTTTTGCAACATAATTTAAGACATTGTGAAGCGATTAAAACTAATGATTCCATGCTGAAAATGACAAAGTTAATCATTATTTTATATTCAAAAAACGTCTTCTTAACATTTTTTTTGTTTTGCCGATGGCATTTTTTTTTGTAGTTGCATTTAAATTACATAAAACACAGAGAACACCCATTTCTTACTTTTGGAAGGATTAATATTACGTTTCGAAGTCTATTCATGTTTAATGCACTAAAAAAACGTTAATTATCCTTCTCAAACTGTCTGTCTTTCACTACTTCGGCAAAATGATGGTTTCTTTATTCTGACTTTGCTACTCCCACATTCAATTTTAAAATTCTTTCTTGCCTTTTTTTGGGAACCACATGAATTGATTCTTATTTACTGATTAAAACCATTACGTAAATGCGCTATTGTCAGTGAGTCGTTTCTCTAGCTGGAATATCTTGGGGGAATTTTGATATAGCTTGAATAGACAAGGTCTTATTTCGATACCAAGTGTTTTTCTCACGTGATTTTCTTAGTTTGGCCAAAATTAGGAGGGTCCGAACTTCCTTCTCTACTTTCACCATCCGACTTTCCATACCTTTTTTTCTGGGCTGAAGAGACATAAATTATCATAATTGCCATTCTTAAACCTCAAATTGACTGCAATTCTGTACTTTGTTGCTTAAGGCCCTGTCACACTATAACGCACAGCACCCACGTTCGTCGACATGTGGGAATATTGTATAAGTTTGAGGCACGTTCTTAACAATAACAAGTAACAAACTCGTCGACGGACGTTGGCGTGCATTGTTTGCGTCGAAAAATTTTGAACATGTTCAAAGTTTTTCGACGTTCGCCAACGTGTTGTTGATAAGTTATGCACACGTTAGACGAACGATAGAGGTACATGCATGCAATGTGTGCGATATGAAGTAGTTTATCGAATGTTGTTTGAAATATGTAAAGAACGAAAACTGAGCGTCCATGTAACTAAGGAGTAACGTATTAGCCAAATGTTTTATTTTAAAAATAATGGTCAAAGAGCAACACACAATTCAAAAGGCGTGTAAATAGCTATATTATTCATCATTAGACAGACAATTCTTTTAAAAATACATTTTGTGATTGTTTAGGGACCTATTCCCTTGCAAACGTCGTGTTTTTCGGTAGCATTTCTACCCAAAATCGTCAAAACGCTATAAAGACGTCCTATAAATGCTAGAAGATCGTTATGGATGCGTTCGGTATACGTCAAGTACGCTAGTAAATAAAATGTCCTCATATGCAGTTACTAGTTTTGTGAGAGTTGATAAGATATTCAATAGTTTTTTGTGCGTTGTCGGTCGTTAGCCAAACGTTATGAATTCGTCCAACATGACAATTTCCTAAATATCTTCAGCGCGTGCCAACGTTCTTATAAAAATTCGCGAATGTCCGCATATGTTGGCTAGAACGTTTTATTACTACGGTATTTTGTTATTGTGACAGGGCCTTTAGGAAGATACTTCTTACTTCTTAATTTTCTTAACT
This sequence comes from Modiolus philippinarum, assembly GCA_002080025.1. Taxonomy (NCBI): domain Eukaryota; kingdom Metazoa; phylum Mollusca; class Bivalvia; order Mytilida; family Modiolidae; genus Modiolus; species Modiolus philippinarum. The sequence continues at coordinate 23,176 of MJUU01007073.1, forward strand.
CTAAAATAAAGAACAGTGTTCACGAGTGGTGAAAATCAGCCTTGTGTGTGAGTGTGTAGACCTTTTTACATTTAAAACAAAATAATCAATAATCATGTTATTAATAATCCTGCGTGTAGCTGTAATGCTCCGTATGAAGATGTTATACATTATTTCTTGTCCAAACTATCAAAATGAAAGAACACAACTCTTTGCTAAATTAAGCAATATTAATATTAACACTGAACTTTTATCATTTGGTAATGAAACAAATTTCTTTAATTTTTGAAAATATACGTATTTACATTAGAGAAATCAAAAGATTTTGAACAGGTCAAGTCAGAGATTATTTTGATACATTGTTATACTTTTGCTGCATTGTCTTGTTTGTTTGCACATGTATTTATAAATATATATATTTCTTTAGGGAGAGGGCTTTATCTCAGTTGTGATAACTGTTTGCCCAATCCTTTTGTATTTTTCAATAAAATATTATTAGATTAAAAATTAAATTAATCAAGAAATTCATGTAATAAGATAACTTTAGCGGCATTCAATGAAAATATGCCAAAGTAACATCAAAGTCACAATAAAAACTGAAAAGAAAAAGAAATTTGACAATTTTTAGACTATGTTTGGTCCGTATTTAGCCAATGAATTTTTCAGAATTTTTTCTCGATATATAATGTATTTATACACACCCACAACAATTTTCATATCAGATTTATCGGAGCAGAACGCGACGCTGCGTGAGTTATATTGTTTACCGATTTTCCTGTCAAAATGGGACTAAACCCCCGTTTTCTGGTAAAAACATTAATAATGACTATTTTTTTCAAACATTAATATCGTGAATATATATTTTAGAGAAGTTTCACTATAATAATTTTAATGCCGATCAAAGCTGATATTAAGGTCTAATTTCCAACTATCTTGAACCTTAATTGCCCTTATCTGTCCTCATCCATTCCTCGTTGTATATCCAGAAGCAACCTTAATTTCTCTCTTCTTATACTCCTTAGATATTACTTGTGATAGCTAAAATATTGCTCAATGGATGTAAAACACTTAACTAACCAACGAATAAATATACATGTTCACGACATAAGTATAAAAGTTTCTCGCGCATTATTCTCTTAAAACCATCTGTAGCAGAACTCAACGTTTTAGTATCGATTTGGAGTAATATTGTTTAAGTAAGATATAACACCGCTTTTAAGAACTAAAATATTTGTTGAAAAACGTTGAATCGACAATGCTGATTATTTTTGACATGAATGATAGGTAAAGTGCAATTAGCACTTGCTACTTTTCAAAGACAGATCATAAGGTAATCGGTGTTTAATTTTTCAATTATTAACGTATATTTCTCTATATTTTATTTGTTATATTTTGGTAATTAAAGCAACTCAACTGCAAAAACAAGAATTTAAAGAAATAAACTTTGCACTGGTAGATCCGAAGGGGTGCACAGATTGGACCCCCTTTCTCTGAAAAAAGCTTTAAAATTCATGCAAAATATAGCCAAAAATAAGATAAAGCCTGCAAAAAAATGGAATTATTTGTACAGGACATTTCTTGCATTAATGTTTGCATGCTGCACGAAGATTTTTTCGCAATTTTGCAATCGTCAAAATGAGATGTTTGCAAATGTCGATTAAAATACTATAAATGTATGTACATTGAATGCTGTGTAAACATAAATGATCAGTCACTGACCGTATAACGCTTTGTCAATGACGTCAGCAATATGTTTCTCTAGAAATTGTCCCATATTAAGATTGAAAGAAAGCATGGATTCATCACAACCTAACGACATCCGCTTCGCTTCTCTTTTAAATAATAATTTTCATACATAAATTTTATTCTAAATTCGGTTTGTGGTCGTTGCAGTAAAACACATCAATAGAACATTCACTTAAAAAGAACACAACATGAGGATTCGGCTCGATTGTCAAAATACTGGCAAAAGGCTTGCATTTTCCCGCGTTTCTAAGCCTCTTTTTTATATTTCGTTTATGTAAATTTAATGTAGTGTTATTGTCTAAATTGAATTAATTTCGAATCATAAAGAGATCATGAACTTGAATCAAAAATATCAAAAATGTCAAGCTAATGTTGTAAATACGTCATGAATTTTGAATCACAAGAAGATCTTGAACTTGATCAAAAACTTTTTTTACGAAAGGATATGGAGTAAATGAACACGAGACCATAACACATATGTAAACAACTGCAATTAATTTTAATTAGCTGCATGGTCCTTTCGGAACTTCCTCATCAGCAGCACTAGAACCTAAGCATAGGAAACCCACAATTTCAAAAAATGTTTAAAAATATGATTTATAGTCATTCTTAGGATGGCAATCTTTTGAAATCCATGTACACATTTTAAACAGGAAAGATAACAGGAAACACCTACAATGAGGATTAAACATTTCGTTCACATGCCACAATCCAGAAGGGAACGGCACAAAACAACACCAATAAGGACAAAATACAAACGTGAACAATTATAGGAACTCGGAATGACCAATTTTGTTACCGACAGTAGCAGATGTTTGCAATAGTGTTAAACCGGATAATGGATACCCAAACCTCCCCAATCTCTATCCCGTTTCCCAGTGGTATAATAAACATACAAATAAAACCAAGTATACGTAGACTACTAACTCCAAGACCATTATATTGAAAAGTTAAGACGAAACGTATTTTAGAAAGATGGGCCAAGGTGTGCTCGCCGCTAAACTGCTGGGTAACTGAAGGACCCTACTACATGTATGCTGATAAAACACTATCTCACTACAAAAGAAAAATTATTCTTTTTACTTAAATGTAAAATGTTTTTTTTTATATTTTAAAACATATTAATTAAGCAACTATTATTATATACCTTGAAAATCCAAATGTTGGCTAAACTGATCAGTAAGCATCTTTAGTTTTACTTTTCAACTCTAAAAGGAATTTGCCGGGCAGGCTACCTAATTTTCCAGCAAAAATGACGATTTAAACATTAAACTTTATCTCTACCAGTAATTTCGTATGTCGTACGAAGATTTATCCGCAAATTTCAATAATTAATTACTAGGCGTTCAAAAACTTCTAGGTATCTCAATATTAAGATGAGATATTTAAGGTAGTCCTTTAATACTCATGATCAGATCTTCGAATTGGCGATATCAAAGACAAACTATCCTAAAAAAATCTTGATTGAATGTACATTATGCAAGTGTACCCTGTATGTAAACTTGCAGTTAAAAATTACTACGAGTGGCTGATTTTAATACGGCACATTCCATCCAGTCCAAATAGAAACGTAACTTTATATTAAGATGAAGTTCAGTTTTGTTTTCGTGACGGCACAGTATCTTTAAGATCCTTCAATACTTTCAGACCTTCATACGAAAAAAATTATAAAAAAGTTCTGATTTACTTTCTATGGTATTTTGTTTTCTTTTCCGACTTAAAGGTAGATCGATACTAATAAAAGGCGCAATCGATCAACGCATATTTCTAAACAAGAGTCGGATGCGAAATTGTCTAAATTTTAAACAGGAATGTTTTTTTTCGGCCTTTTCAGCGTGATGTCATAATAAATTGACAAATGATAAATTCATATTTCATTCACTTTGTTGTGAGTTAGCTCTATTTTTCTGTAGGTTTTAATCAAAAGGTGACGTATAGATTTTTTTGTTTTACAGATAGCTTCAGCACATCTTTTTGTATATTTGAAAATAAGAAAAAGCTGTCTAGTATTTATTACATACGAAAGCTAAAGAGTAAGAATGGTCTCGGAATTCCCTATAAAGTCTTTGTTAATGTTGCCGAAAACGCCGAATTTAGCTTAGTTTCCAAAGCCGGATAAGTGAAAAAAAGATCGGTGACATATCATTTTTATTTTATATTTGGAACATTTGAGTTATGAACTACAAATTCTGTCTTAGATTTCTATTAGAGCTCGATCTACTTTAAATCTGTTTTCAGTGCCAAAAGATATATTTTGTATTATACATAGGTAGGTGTACCAGATGATTTTGAATTTGTTCCATTTTACCACACACGAGAACAAAAGTTAATTTTAGTGGTGGTTGGTTGGATTGTTTTTTACCTATTTTTTTCATAATTTGGTAAAGGAATGAATGCTTTCGATTTGCATGACTTTCATTCTGATCAATTATTCTCAAGTGGTGTCATTTCCGTTAATAAATTTTGATTTTGCGTATAAAGATTTTTCTCTTGAATGTGAAGATAATCGGTGCGTTTAATTTCATGTTAATACCATAGTTTTGTATCTATTCACTTTTCTTTTGATACACATAGCTGTTTATTATTGTTAATCGGCATGGGGGTCAGGAATATGACAGTTTGTGCCGTTGATAATCCTTGTTTAGTAATGGGGGAACAGGAGGGGTTTTATTAACAGGACTACAATCTTTAATAGTCCTTAAAACATTTTACAACAACAACCAGCTGAAAATTCCTAAAAAAAACATGATCATTAAAACGTCTGGTCCCCTTCTTTTTTACAGCAAAGATAGTCTTTAATTTTCCGTAACAGTTAACACATTATAAACAATCTAACAGAACAGATAACACCAAATGGTCCAAAAACAGTTAACAACTGATTTTTCACATAAAACATTTAACAGCCGCCTGAAAATGCCCAAAACACATTAACAGAATGGATCTTGCCCCTACCCCCTCCACTAATGAAACATATTTTGTAAATCTTGTTTGTATTTAAAGGCACAAAACCTGGAGATCAACTTCAAAAAATTGCCACTTGACATCAAAATGAGATTGATACACTTTGCAACTTCACTTGAATTCAGAAATAAAGTCTTTCTTGTTAACACATGAAATAAATCTTATGAAAAAGCAGCCTAATTTACATCTATTGTTGTTATCAGCGAAAGTCACAACGGGACTTTAATGATAAACAGTGTGCTCATACTGCAGAAAAAAACTCCTCTGTTATTGCTGTGGCTAAGCAAGTAGCAAAACTTTCAGTTTACAGAAATTAAGGTTTACATCCCAAACTCTCTACCTTTTACTGACTCGCTGTCGTACAAAGACAACATTGTATACATTTGTCAGGTTTTCACGTCAAATATATCTACAATGTAGACAATTGACATCAATGAATCTTACATATTGTGTAAGCTTGGGGTGTAAATCTTGACTTCATTACAATAAACATTTTGCCACTTCCTTGATCGCAGCAATATAACCATGTGGAAGTTGTTTCTAGAAATATTTCTCGAGGAGGCGGGTGACTATATATTTTTTTTTGGTAGGGATGAGCCGCTATCACATCAGGACCCCTCTCTGATCATATATTCGGGCATATATAAAGAATCTCAAAAATGTATATCTTGTCATATATTTTAAGCAAAAAATTGAATCTAATCATATACACTGTCTAGTAACCTGTACGGCAATTTTTGTTGAGTCATAATAAGATGGCGGATCATCCGAGCTTGACTGAGTAGACATCTCATTTTTTTCTCTTTTTCACTTACCTGACCTCGTTTTGCGTGAAGTTGTGTTATTGTAGAGAACCCTAATATAATGGTGAGTATCTACACCAAGCGTCATAAACGAACGTTCATATATCAAATTGTATTTTATGTCCAAACTGCAAGTCCGAAGTGCTTTGAAAAATCGAAGTCAATCAACTTTTCCAAACAAAAGTGGATGTTTTTATCCTATTTTTGTACCATATCGATGAGCACACTCAGAATCCTTGAACTATTGAGATAATGACATGTATCCATCGAAGATACTGATACGCAACAATAACATAAGTAATATTGACCAATTGCAAATGACTCAACTGCATGCACACTTTTACGGAGTTTGTGAATTTGGACTCGATCGTACAATGACTCAACCGTAATCGAGGGAAAAATGTAAAAAATTGGTGGTGACACTGCCATACACCGCAAATTTTTGATAAATCGTTTTGCAATTGCAATATCTAAATTTTACAAAATTTTGTTTAAAACTAAGGGGAATCTTCCTCATGCACAGCTCTGTTCTTAGCTGAGTTTTGGGTTTTCTGTTTATATCCTTTTGGTTATTTGTTCTCGGTCAGATTTACACGTTTTTCGGTAAATGGACTTCCAAATATTTGGTTTTATCTGTACTGATGAGACATAATTTGTCGAAATGCGCATATGCAGAAAATAAATTAACAGTAACTTCGGTATTTTGTTATCTATTACCACTGGGCCGATGCCTCTGGTGGACTGTTAGTCCCCGAGGGTATTCACCAACCCAGTAGTCAGTACTTCGGTGCTGACCCGAAAACCGACTTTATTGAAATTTGCAATATCTAAATTTTACAAAATTTTGTTTAAAACTAATGGGAATCTCCCTAACTTCGGTATTTTGTTATTTGTTATTTACAGGCATTTGAAGGTAAATTTATAGTTTCTGAGTATGCTGATCGTAATGTTTAGAATAAAAATAGGCTTAATACACCAGCTTTTGTTTGGAAAAGTGGATTGACTCGATGTTAAGTTCAACCAAACATCATAATTCCCCTTCGATTTTTCAAAGCACTTCGGACTCTTAGTTTGGACATAAGATACACGTTTATATGTAAACGTTGGTCCATGACGCTTGGCGTGGAGACTCACTTCGGACTCTTAGTTTGGACATAAAATACAAGTTTATATGTAAACGTTGGTCCATGACGCTTGGCGTGGAGACTCCCCATTATATTTGGGTTCTGTACAGTAACACAATTTCACGCAAAACGAGGTCCAGTGAGTAAAAAAGAGAAAAAATGAGGTGTCTACCTTATCATGCAAGCTCGGACGATCCGCCATCTTATTATGACTCGACAAAAATTGCCGTACAGGTTACAAGACAGTGATATATAATGCAGGCAAGTATACCTTTTCATATATTGGGATGGAAGTAGAAAATTATTCTAAATTATAGTAACTGTAGTAAAATGACATGTAGTTTGATACATTTATCAATGTATCAAATTTCATCACAATTTAATACCCCTATCATACAATATGAAAAAGCAAGAAAAAGATATCTTTCCAGCGGCTCATCCCTATCTCTTTATATACTGGAAGTGACCCCCAAGAAATTTATCGTTTAATTTGGTTATGTTATTGACATGATGGAGTTAATCCAACACAATTTCGTAGAACATTCAACATTGCAAAGAAGTGCTTGAACTCTTATCCTTCTTCCTACTTAGGAAAATTGCAAACAGGATGAGACATAATTGATATATGTTTACATGTTTATATGTTTCTAACCTCAATTTTAACTATTGGTGTTCATATATAGTGGAGAAAAAACAAAGTGAGTATGAGAGATAAGTTAAAAACTAATGCATTTTTTTATCAAAATTATCTTCAAGTCGTGATTATTAATGATTTCGCGGTAATAGTTTTTTTTTTTTTTTCGTTAATATGATAATAATCTTTGTGTTTAATTTTCTGCTTTCAGTTTTTTTATCTTATTACTTTTCATTTTGATACACGTAGCTTTTTCTTAATGTTATCTGGGAATATGACAGTTTCTGCAGTTGATTATCATTTTTTCACTAATGAAACATAAGTAAATATTGTTTGTATCGAAAGATCAACTTCAAAATTATTTGGTATATGCAAAAAAAAATCCCATTTGACATCAAGGTCAGAAAGATACATTTCGCAACTTCAGTCAAATTTAGTTATTTTTCGTATTGTTTAAAGTTGGAATTGTTTTGAGTATTTTTATTTTAATATATTAATTAACTGCACAGATATCGAACATACAACAATAGTGAAGTCTTTTATAGAGTCCCAACGAAATCCGTAACCCTTCAACGGCGGAAAAGGAACCATCATATATCCACGTGGAATTTGTTTCTAGAAATATTTCTTTGAATTTGATTATTTTATCGACATGATCGAGTTAATGCAACACAAATTAGCACAACATTCAACGTTGTACATGAGTGCTATATCTTTAATCCTACTTCCTACTATAGGGGGATTACAAACAGGATGATAGATTTATATGTTTATTTATTTTGTAACCTCAATATAAAGATTACAATATTAGCCGTTTCTGTACATGTTTAACAGAGCATAAACAAAATGTGATTTCTGTATGGCTAGATTTCTAATGTAATGCATAGTATTATGTAAATGGAAAGAATCTAAATAACAAAATATTTTTTTCCGTTTCACACAAAATGCTTTTTTGTTTGAATAAGGGTTATTTGTTTGTTTATCACAAACTATATATAGTTTAAAATTTGAAATTTGTTATGCATCTACACGCACATGATTTCCTACATGTATTAAATCCGACAACAATCCAAAGTAGAATGAAATTTTAACAACAAAATAAATATTTTGAAATATAATGGTTCTTTTTCCGCCGTTTAAGGGTTACGGATTTCGTTTGGACTCTATAAAAGACTTCACTATTTTTGTATGTTCGGGAAAACTCCACTCTTTCTGTGCAGTTAATTAAATAAAATAAAAATGCTCAAAATAAGTAAATAAACCAAAAAATTTATTTTGTTTATCTATCATTAAAACATGTTATAAAATCGTTAAAAACAGTATTTGGTTTTGGTTTGGGTAACCATAAACCGTTTTAACCTTACCACTGGCCTTTTCTAGTGCTGGTACAACGTCTGGCTATCAAAAGTTCCTTTTGTTGTTATCATTTGTCTTGTGTCATTTGAAAAACTAAAACCAAAGTTACTGTAATTTAGTTTCTGCATATGGCCATTTTGGCAACTTATGTTTCTTCAGTACAAATCTTCAAAATATTTGGAAATCCATAAACCTAATTATGTGGAAAAACTGATAGAAAACAAATTACATGTACCAATTGGATCTAACTAGAAAATCCAAAATCAGCTAAGGACAGAAAAAAATTAGATATTGAAATTTTCCAGAATATGTTTTTCATGCAGTTCACTGTTCGATTGTGGCCTGTGGTTATGATTTTCGGCCATTTGAGGTGTGTCTCTGTTTCATGAGGAATCCTGTCCAGAGCGGGCATTCTTTGTAGTGATTGATATTAAAATGCAACCCTATTTTTATAAACATCTTTGTTGAGAGGGCCCTCACTTTTTTGCCGCGTCTACTACGTCTACGATTGCGAATAATTTAAAAAATAAAGTCCTACTGCATTTATATTGATCCATATACATCTGAAACTACGCACTAATGAAGAGTTCTGTCAAATGATAAGAAGTCGGAAATTTTTTGTAGGCCAACATAATAAATTAGTCTACTCGGTTTGATCTTTCCAACCCCTCCCCCCCCAAAAAAAAATAGAAACAGAGAAAACCAACAGCTTTGATATGTAACAGGCCGGGATAAGCTAAAGTAGGAATATCACTAGAAAATTTGTCAGCAACTATCACAGTTCTGTTAAATGCGAAATCTCCACACAAAACATATGGGTTACAAAGACGTCATGACGTTAAATATCTCCTGGCTTAATTTTGTCGAGCGTGTTAATGCTGGTACACAGTCCAATTGGGACAATATAAGTCCCCGAGTCCAACAATAAAGAAAAAGGACCAAGTTCAAAATCTTTCTCATAGTAATCTTATGTAATTTGTTACAAATAATACTAACAGCACACTAATGAACACCATGTACAAATGCCGGCCACAGAAGCCTACAACGTACAAAAAGCACGTAACATCCCCAGAAATTACGGACAACTTTTTACAGTAGGAGTTGTCTTTCCTGAACTTGATTAATTATCGGCTCAGCTCAGGTGACTGACAGGTAAAATTTTTACCGAGACCAATTATCAAGAAAAAATGTTATAATTGCATAATTGACGCACCTTGATGTTTTACAAAATATCTAATGTAAATCCATAAATACAATTTTAATAACCTGAAGACAACAGAAATAATATGAAATATCGAAATAAATATGTTGCCATCGATTTGGCGTTAATCCTGATATACCAAATCTACCAAAATGGATCATTAAATAATTTTTACAAAAGAAAACAAAAACGGTGGTCTTTAACAAAACATAAAATAAAGGATCGTAATTTTATGTCGGTTTTTTAAGAAAAGAAGTCCTCGAGATAACCAGGAGAAAATAGCAGATAAATACCCCATGTGAAACGAATACCGTAGAAGACGAGGAGCATTTCTTGTTTGCTTGTGGTATAAATATCAGCTAAAATGTCTTAAACGGCGAGATTATAGTTTGACAGCTTATTTTTTTATTTGGAAAAAATATATTTGAGAGTTAAATTGAACTTGTGGTCGCGATACTGGAATACTAGATTTTGACACAAATTTTATGATTAATGCTACAATAGGAGCTTGATTAATTACTTTACTGAGTCCTTTATTTGTAAATATCTTAGCATTTGTATATATTCAGTCCTACATTTTAAGCCCTTTGTCAGTGTTAAAGTTTAAGACCGACTATTATACAAAAACCTAACAATACAGGGAATATACATAATTAACAATGTACTATTTTTATGGCTTCATATCAATTAAATTGTTTGTTTTTACTGCAAAATAACTACTTGACACGGCGTTTCATTTAATACTGCTATGGGGCAAATGAACAAAAGAACATTATTTTATGGTATAATTTGACGATTCTAATACTAGAAATTAATCGTCGTATATAGATGCACAGACATATTTCTTTGTACGATGATAATGAGAAAATCGATCGACATGGAAAATTTAGACTTCAATTTTTTTATATTCTTACGACGAAAAACAAGTGTGTATATTTTTTCTTTACAAAAATATTTTTCAGTATTGCAAAATTTTTGCCAGCAAAAATAAGTCAAAACTTTTTATGATCGTTTTTCTATACTATCTTTAATTTACAGATTATACAATTGTCTATTAAGAAAATCAAGATTAAGATTCAGATTGAATTAGAGACATTTAAACAAAAATTTATGTAAATTAACGTATGAAATATTGTATATGTCTCTAATTTACCGATATTAAAACAATCGTTATCCATTGTTCCTTGTTCGCTGTGAACTACACTAAAAAAACCGTAAATGTGCATTTACACTTATCATTTCATGACATTCACTGAAAAATCAATAAATAACTAGAAGTGGTGCCATCAGAAAAAATGGCCATCCCCGCACTCACCTGTTTGACACAGAAAACAGTCGTTATTGACCCTTGGGGTAATTTTCCTCAACATTTTTAAAATAAAATTATTGATAGTCACTATTTTTACTAAGAAAGTATACAAGGATATACGGTTGCTAGATAGAATTTCCAAAAATGGGTGGTTTTTGAGACTTTCAGGAAATTTACCAAATTTGGAATCAATTATTTTGTAGATCCAATTGGTGAAAATGAATGCCCTAATAGAAACAAATCCTAACAGTATGGTTGCTAGGTAGAATTCCAAAAAAAAAGTTGTCTTTGACACTTTCACGAAATTTACCAAAATTGGAATCAAACATTTTTGAAAACCAATTGGCGAAAATGTTTGCACAAACAGAAACAAATCCTAACAGTGTGGTTGCTAGGTAGAATTCCAAAAAAATAAGTGGTCTTTGAGACTTTCAGGAAATTTACCATAATTGGAATCAAATATTTTTGAAATTCAGTTGGTGAAAATGTTAGTCCAAATTGAACGAATTACTACATGTATGGTTGCTAGGTAGAATTCCAAGATATAAGTGGTCTTTGAGTCTTTGAGACTCAGGAAATTTACCAAAGTCGGAACCGGAATCAAAATTCTGAAACTTTATTGCACATCTACAGACTATATGCAACAATTCTATCACAAAATTAAAACACTAAACCCAAAAATGAAGGAGGAGATCCACTGAAAAGCTCACATATATAAAATAGACATCTCGGGGCCTCTTGTTTGCACCAAGACCAATATAAAAAATTCGAAAGTTTATTGCGCATCTTTTAGTGCATAAACGTTGCAGAAAAAAAAATCAAGATCTTGATTATTCAACAAAGGTAAAACTTCAATTAGAAGCATAAAATGAAGTCATGTATTCATACATGCATTTTTTCTGTAATAAAAATTTCATTATACCGGTATGTATGCGTTATTTTATTTTATTTCATAGTTTTACAAAATGGGAAATCAGTTATTAAGGAAGGTACCAGAGGAGGACTATAAGTTCCTGAAGGAAAATACAGATTTTGAAAAATCTCACATAGCAGACTACTACAAAAAATTTAGGGTAAGAAACAAATGTATACTAAGTAATTGCAAGTTATAAAACATGTTTCATAAATATCTGACAAATACTCAGGTTTTTCTGGCTTAATCTTCTTTACCTGAGTTTAAGGCCTTTGGTACTGCTTCGGATTCGCCGTCCGAAAGCAAAGATCCACTGAACCTTAGATATAGGATATTTTTGTCTAATAGGACGGTATGCCCAAACGAACTATGAGCTTTTGGTTTTGTTTAAAATACGTATTATATATGTCAAAACTGGTTTCATCCTAATAACACTTGATTTGGCACTACTAGGGCTCTACATGTGGGGTAATGCGGAATCAAGCATCCATTTACTTCTTGTACACGTAATTGAAAATACGGCAATGTGAGTAAATAGTATTCAAATCAAGAAGGGGCTATGGCAATCAAATTATATCGTTAAAAATATTACTGATCTATAAACACCAATAAAATACCCGTTACAAACACTATTTACAAATTACATTAAACTATATAAGAGGTTTGTCAGAATTGGTCAGAAGCAGCTGACATGCAGGGGAAAAGTTGAAAGTAATTTGAACGCCACAAGTGATCACAAGTTGTAAAGTTGACAATGACATACGCACAAGGACATGTACAACTCGAATAAACCCGGAAAGCCTTTAAGAATAAATGGTAGACAATCTAGACAATCCATTAAAGCAACAAAAATATTAGTTGCATACGTTTGTTTATTTCAAACAGCAATTAGTAAATGATGATAAAAAAATATCAAGTAACAGTTACACTTTCTAAATGTAAAAAATACTAATTCTCTCGATTCTTCACAAACATTTACTGTATGCTTTCCATATTACAAAATAAAAATATTTTTTATTGATGGCAATGTAACAGAATCAAAACTTTCTCTTTTTTGATAGCAATGTTGGCGAAATCTCCGATTCGTCGTCTTCCTGTTTCGGAAAAGCTGACTGTATTTGACTATGCCCGAAAAACCCTGTTGTAATACTTTGTGTGGATGATGACGGAGAGAAAAATGGTGCTGCTGTCACCTGGTATTGCTGCAGTTGATTGAACGGAAACGCCATTTGTCCACCGGTTCCACTAAATTGTCCTAGATTCAATGATGATGGCACTTGTCCTGCATTTCCAGTTAACTGTCCTGAAATTGGCAGATATTGTATTTGTCCTCCAATTGCTGGAAATTGTTCTTGATTATACTGAATTGGGATAAGCATTTGTCCTCTAGGTCCACTTAACTGGCCTTGTTGGCCTAAAGGAATAGTCGGTGATGAATAACACCCAAACGGGAAATATGATAGGTTTGATACGGTATTAGTTGTAACTCCTGAAGACGACCCGCTGTAAGCTGTTATGATCGTCGATACAGCGGTTACTGTGGGATATGTGGCAGTTTCTGTAAACTTTCTGTAAACGGAAATTCAACCCCTCTATTTTCCATGAACTTTTTATAGGATTAATATATTTCTCATCTTTAACCGCTTTTTCCTGTTTACTATACTTTTGTAAGATTTGTTTGAAAATTTATGAAGCAGTTTCCAAGTCCGTTGGAACAATTCCTCTGTAATGCTTGTCCAAAATGGCTATATCCGGGTGAATAGCCCCCATTGCCAATTGCCGTATTCCATACACCCCTACTGGATAGTACTTGTTTACCAAGTATGGCAAAACTTTACTGAAGAAACTGTCGCATGTATTTCCATACGTCTGTTTCTTAAGTTGCAAATTTTGCTTTAGCTTCTCCAACTCCTTTGACAAGGCTTTAACACTAGAAGAAGCATCATTTATTTGTTTTCTAGCCGTTTCATGCTTTTCTAGATCGTTACAGATTTGTGGGCCTTCACACAGTCCCAACTCGCAATTCCGTTTCGTATGTCCTAATCTCATGTGACATTGACCACATTGAGTCTTGGTTTTGTCCAGGTTTTTAAATTTTGATTGCTGTACTTCTCCAGTTCCTTCATATGGTCAACAGATTTCACATGAATGTCGTCTTCTGGTTCATCTATTAGTAACTGTAAATCTTCATGTCTCCAGAATCCGAGGCATATGACCGTTGAATCACACCTTCCGTTTTATTCCAATCATCGAAAATTTTGTTCCGGTCTTCAAAAAGACACCTTAGGAGAATTTCGCACTTTTTGTTCGTTTGAAGCGAGCTAACGTGTGCAAGAGGCGAACATCCATCAAAAGTCTTTATAGATGTCCCTGGTATGTATGATGTACAACGGAAAGCTTCCTGGATTCATGCATCACTGGAAGCGAAAATCCAACTCCCCTCGTCATCTTAATATTGAAAGCCTAATAGTTAACCAACCAGGCTCCCCTTAGGGTCGTTGTCTCTTTGACACATTCCCCGTTTCCCTTCTTTTTCTTATTGGTAGTCTGCATTGTATATCACTTTTGAGTTCATTAAATGTACATGGTGTTTCATGAATATTAAATTTCCTAATTTTTTCCCGGACCATACTCTACTTGGACTTAAATCGTATCCATTGCTCTCGACAAAACTGCCAGCAAAGACACATGCCGGAAAAAAAACGTGCTTCTGACAGGGTCTTTTTTTTACAGGGGGGTTTATGTTATAAGTTTTAAGTCACGTCATGGTGACTTCAAGATGAAGAACAACAATAAAAGCGTTGTTCCTTTGCTTGTTTTTTACCATATATTTGTAGAGACTTTGTCTCATGTGCATTTACTCCATATCCTTTTATTCACCATTTACATACTGCAGAACAAAATATCCAAAAACCACCCTCTTGGGATGATTCCAAAGTGATAATTAAACTTTTCGTGTTGATGGAGCATTCCACTGTAAAAAAGGGTTAATTTTAGACAGAACACTGAAAACCAGTTTTTTTTCGTTTTTCTTTTTGTATCATGTGTCGCATATACCTATTCAGGGAATATTATTGAGCCCGATATTAAAAGCATTTTGTATTTACAACTGAGAAGGAAATGTTTCAGGGGCACACTCCCCTATATATATATATATATATATATATATATAAAACGGTCTCTCGTAGAAACCCAACGGGGTTAGAATTAGAGAAATGAATATCGAGATTGCCTTCCCACCGAGGGATTTGGCTGTTCTTCGAATGCACAGATATTACAGACAGATTACACTGCCCACGCCATCTCTGTGGGAGACCAAAGGGATGTAAAATAGAGTGAGCTGCAAATTTATTTTGACACGTAATATGAGAGTTAAGTATATTAATTAACCGATATTTAAACATGGATTTGGTGGTGTAGTGGTTAGCGTAGCAGACTCTCAACCCTTAGTACCTTGACAGAGGGGGTTCGAATCCCACTGGAATCAACAAAAAATTAATATTTAATATTAAAAGACTTAGGCTTTGGTTTGATAGAAAAATACATTACAGGCAGATGACTCAAGCCTAAATGACAAATTTTATTTTTTTAAATAGAAGTACCCAAATTTGCAGTTAATTTATTTTCTGCATATGGCCATTTCGACAACAAGTCTCATCAGTGCATATAATATCGAAACAATTGGAAAACCGAATAAAAACAAAAAATTTCTGAGTGTCATTTTCAAAAACAAAAAAAAAATGAATAGCCCACATTTTGATGGGGTGTTCAGCATAGATCGGTCCATAACATACCATAAAAACGAAGCACAAATAACATGTTGGGGTTTTCATCGGTACTGACTCTAATTCTTATTTTAAAGCAAAACAAGTCCCATGGATTCTCTTAAACAAAGTGAAAGGGAATGCAGACTGTTAGTTAAATGAATAAATAAACTGTCTATAAATTCATTCAACGTGGAAACTTGTTCATCTCCCCGGATTTGCGAATATTTACGCTAATGCAGGGCCTAAAAATTAAAATATAACGGTCTATCGTAGAAACCCAACGGGGTAAGAATTAGAGAAATGAATATCGAGATTACCTTCCCTCCGAGGGATTTGGCTGTTCTTCGAATGCACAGATATTAAAGACAGATTACACTGCCCACGCCATCTCTGTGGGAGACCAAAGGGATGTTAAATAGAGTGAGCTGCAAATTTATTTTGACACGTAATATGAGAGTTAAGTATATTAATTAACCGAAATTTAAACATGGATTTGGTGGTGTAGTGGTTAGCGTAGCAGACTCAACCCTTAGTACCTTGACAGAGGGGGTTCGAATCCCAGTGGAATAAAAAAAAATGACACTCAGAAATTTTTCGTTTTTATTCGGTTTTCCAATTGTTTTGATGTTATCTCCACTGATGAGACTTGTTGTCGAAATGGCCATATGCAGAAGATAAATTAACTGCAATTTTGGGTACTTCTGTTTAAAAAAAATGAAATTAATCATTTAGGCTTGAGTCATCTGCCTGTAATGTATTTTTCTATCAAACCAAAGCC
>MJUU01007073.1:47209-65287 GCA_002080025.1 Modiolus philippinarum
TATATATATATATATATTGGATGAACTTACGTTACAAAGGCCATAAGGATGGTTGAAAAAAAACAAGGATAAAAGAAGAATATTTTAATTGAAAATTGTGCCACTACACAAGTTAATTTAAGTTATGTTTGGAAAAATATATTATCTAATTGTCTGATTCTAAGGATATTTTATTCAACTCGTCTGTATATATGATGTTCTGCTAACAGCTTTAACTTTACATACTATTAGAAAAAAAACTGCAGGAATGAGCGCCAATCGAAGACTCTAATTCAAAATTCTAATAATTCAATTTTATATATTATAACAATGAGAAACATTTGTAATTAATCTCCCTGTGCCAAGTAGTTACACCCTTTTGATATTGAAGTTATTTCCCTTTGACAATGTAAGAGATAAAAAGATAATAAAATGGGCGAGATTTCATGTAAAGAAAACATCCTGAATGATGACAATTTTATTACCTTTTTTGCAAAAACTTGCACATTTTTGAGAAAAAAATATTTAATTGTAATAAAAATAAAATCAACTTCGTATTAGTGAAAAAAAAAATACACATTTGTCTCTCGTTTATAGTTGACTAAATACCGGAGTGAACTGTGGATTTAGTTGAAAGTTGAATATTATTTTCTGTTAGTTAAATAACAGCACTGCTTAAGGCTGACTAAAATCTTACAAATGCAGATGCCAATGTGCACAAAATTGTATCTTGCAATCAAACTTAATGATTGTTTTTCAGACTTCCTCAGAATTGTGTGGAGCTCA
The DNA here is from genome assembly GCA_002080025.1 of Modiolus philippinarum. Lineage (NCBI taxonomy): Eukaryota > Metazoa > Mollusca > Bivalvia > Mytilida > Modiolidae > Modiolus > Modiolus philippinarum. The sequence goes on from MJUU01007073.1 coordinate 47,975, forward strand.
ATATCTCAGCACGCCAGATGAATTTGGAGCAAAAATGTTTGAAAAGTGTGATGAAACGAAAGATAATGTAGTGACTAAAGAGGAATTCGTTACGACTATCATGGAGGATCCGGTATTATTTGCAATATTTTGTCGGACTTCAGATGCTAACTATTTGCAAACAGTTCATCATACCACTTCCTACTGATTACATAAAATCAAATTCAACATTATGTTTAACGTGACTGTCCTAAACTTAAGACTAGAAAACCAGTAGGACTGGACTTGCAAAGCGGAAGTAGATGAAGTAGTGTAATTTAGTAATGACACCTGAGACATTGTCTAGTTGCCACTATGCCGCTGTAAATCAAGATGATATTTATATGTTGAACGATTTTACTAGACTAGTAGGAAATTGGTCTGAGCTATTGTAAAAAAAAAATAAAGAAATTGGTTTGTGCTATTGTAAATAAATAAATAAAAATAAGGACGTTTTTATGTTTGTCCCGTAAATTTTTTTTTTTTGCATTGCGAAACGATAAAATCCATCAAAAGTTAAGTTGATGGCATAGCAGATAAATTATTTCACGATATGCAAATGTACTCAGTACGTAATATTCATACTTAAATTCTTTCGGTTGTTTTTTGCTATGGTAATTTTAATAGAGCTAAAGTTAAAGTTCTAATCTAATTTTTCTCCTCTGCCACAACATTCAGATTAATTTGAGCATGTGTTCAATCTAATCATAATTTTCATAACGAGAAAAAATTGTACATCACTGGATATCAACTAGAGTTATGTAAATCCAATGTATAAAAATGAACAATGAAGGGATATGGAGTAAATGCAAATGAGACCAAATCTCTACAAATACATGGCAAAACCAAGCAATAAACAATGCTTTTATTGTTGTTCTTCATCTTGAAGTCTTATGGTTTTCATAAATAAATGCAGTGAATGTTTAGTGCCGAACGGCTGTTCTGTGTTTGCTTGTGACGTCGCTGCATATAACAACATCGTTGCTAGGCAACGTTAATCAAGGCCAACGATATCTCACAGAAACGTCGAAAACGATAACACATCATGCGTGATGTGCTATTACTTGTTTCTTAACCAATAAAATTCTCTTGAAAAAGATGCAACAAGTTCATATTTAGCTCTAGCTTCAAAGTCTCGTTGTGTACCATAAATTACAATTCCTGCAAGGAATAGGTAATGAGGTGTAATCATAAGAGAAGTAAAGTTTAAAATATAACTTATACAATATATCCAACCATTGGGAAATAATCTAGTAGTTTATTCTTGGCGTGATAATAACATAAGCACTCGTATATATTGTACTTCAGTTGTTTTATGACTTTGAAATGTTCAAGTTACATTGTGTATACTAGTGTTTTAACTTAATTAAGCCCGATTATTTGTGCTAGAATGGAACAGGTAATTCTTTCTTGTTTAACTAACTTTGTGGAAACTTTTTTGGGATTGGCTCTTAAACGTTTGTCAAGATCTTTTGGATTGGAAATACAGATTTATTATTATCAGCCGTTTCCTGTTCTTACTGTCTCAAATATCAGCCAGTGAGAGTGGCTGGATTTTTTAACTACTAGATAAACAAGTTCCTGTTACAAACAAATCATCTGATTAACTTAAGTACACTTATGTTTTTTTCCACATACGATTTTTCAATTTACTAAAAAAAATAAATTTGGATCGCTACAAAAAAAATCTAATATTAACCACCCTTGATATCTCATCAGTGGGGAAATAATTACTGCTTTCAAATGAATGTATTGAGTTTTTTGTAGAATTGAAGAACAATATCGGTACAACAATTTGAAAATTTCAGTATTATCAATCCTAGATCAGGCCAAAACAGGATGATTTTGACAGATAATGCTTAGATATGAAAAATGTCACGATATGATGTACATGTCCATCGTATGTTTCAAACTAGACAAAATATATCAATTCATTAACGCATTATTCATTACAATTACAAACTGTTAATATCAAATGCAGTTTCATATGTAAGTGTTCGGAATCTCAACTTACAGAGGTTGAATTTCAAAGACAACATTTTGTTAAAATCGACAAATTTTAAATTGAAAAGTTTCATTTTAAAGGTCTTATTGCAATAAAATTAAAATTGAGCCCATTAAAATTAATTGCAGTTAGAGTTAACATATGTGTTATGATCTCATGTTCATTTACTCCATATCCTCTCGTAAACTATTTGAGAAAAAAAACAGAAATTAGTGTATCAATTTCAAAGCCTAATTTTTTCGAATCTACATTTTGTGTAATGTAATTGTAAAAAATGGATAACAGGACACACCTACAATGGCTGAAAATTATGATTACATGCCACAATCTGCCATGGAACTTCACATGAAGAACATGATTAAGACAAAGACGAACGTAGGCAAAGATAGGGACTCGGGACAGCCGATCTTATATATACGATCAGCTACTAAAATGTTAATGTAATTACGGATTTAGTCTGTGATATAGCTAGGAAGCAGTTGATAACAAAATCGTATCACATTATTTTAGATAGTTGGACTAAATATGAATAATCGACAGTATTTTCAAGGACTACTCTTTCACCTTTACTTTAAAAGAACATGTCATGAATATAATATTCACTAGAAATTTCCCCAAATCTGTTCCTATCTCTATTTTCTCTGGTCATTATCTGAAAAACTATGATTCTCAAGCGCAAGTATAAAATTCTTAAAACATTGATCATATTTTCAATAGAACTTTATTTTCAAGGCTTTGTCTTAATATTTTGTGTATTTCGCCCAATTTCTTAAATAAAAATTCACCACTGCATTTAAGAAAATTACTTTGCACAGGAAAGTGAGATATACTCTATCTACCACTAAAGAACCAACCCAAACAAAGCTCCATCCTGTTTTCCGACAACAAACACTAACACTAAGAAAACGTTATTTAAAGTTGGATAAATGCAATAAGAACAAATTCTTTGTAGAGCTTTAACCAACAAAACAACGATAAAAATAACATCTTATAGCACATACATAAGTTATAACATAAAACTGTGTACAGATAAATCAAATTTGATATATAAACATATAAAGCACTAATGTTTTATGCATAGCAAAACATAACAGAGCAGTTAAAATAAAGCACATAACAGAAGCTAATCATACATAAAGCATAGACCACACTGCTATCATTGAACCACATCTGCAAGAGTTGCTATTACAGTTACTAATCAGGCTCTTAAACTGACTTATATTTGACTGTTTTCTGATATTGTCAGGCAGGTCGATGGATGTAGGCAAACATTGAGTTGATACTTAATTGTCACAACCAGGAGTTTCACTTCATTTTTACATTTAACTATGTTCCTTCCAAATTAGATTTTATTTTAAGTACCATCGTATAATATTAAAGTACCATCGTATAATGTCAAAGTACCATCTGATAATAAAAATTCCTAACATAAGGCAGTTACGGCGTTCAATTAAAAATCTTCATTTGGAGCTTTAATTCTCATAAACCACACTTAAGAAGGCTGTAGGGCATTGTGGACCATCTGACCGAAAAGAGATTTATGCCTAGGGCTAAGCTTTATAACTGTTAGTAATGACAAGTTCCTATCATCAGAAACTGAAGTGTAGCTTGAATAATAATGATAATAATAATAACAATTTTATTTGAATAATAAATGTATTTAGTTTGGAAGATCATTTTTAGCATCTATTTTGCTTAGGGTTCACTTCACAAATGAACTACATTGATTTTTAAGCAAGAGAACTTCTTTTCAAATTTTCCTTTCTTTCCTATTAATTGTTCATTCAATTCGCAATGGTGCATAATACAACCTTTACAAGTATATGGCTATACAAGCGTTACTGCCTGAGGCAACTTGTGAAGTGACATGTAAAGAATTTCTGTCCCATTAGTTCAATTGTTCGTATTTGATTGCACGAATGTTTAAATTTTAATCAAGTCATAATTGATTTTGAAAATACCCTATAAAATGTCTTGGAAGAGTGATTATGTTCTAAATTGGTCAAACAATGATTTGCCATGTTTGATGAACTATAAGCCCCTCGGCTACGCCTCGGGCTTTATAGTCCATAAATATGGCAAATCATTGTTTAACCTATACTAAATCACATAGAATTCATTAAATTTGTGCTGATCAGTTTACTTTCACGGAGAACAGTTCCTCCTATGACTTATTATTAGTAACTGTTTTAATCATATGTCTTCATAAAGGACTTTAAAAGTATATTGAAGTTGTCGGTAGTTCATATTCTTTTATAAAGTTATTTTTTGGCTATTTACTGTTTTCCTGGACAGTCGTATTTATATGTACTTTCGTTCATATAAATAGAACCGATTCAATAAAATCTTGTTTTACCATCCAGTGGTTTATTAACTTTTGTGTTAAAGAAAACACATTTTCATCAAACGTGAAAGAATAATCAGACAAAAGTAAAATATATCATTTAAGTCATCTGCATGTTTTCAAAGGAACTGTGCGACAAATATTAAATGAATTATGACAATATCACACCATTTGACAAGTCAAGAAGGTACATATTTACTGAATCGAACCAATTCATAATGACATTAGAATTATACTTGGATTTTGGATGTACAGCAATGCTGGGAATTTTTGATACTGTTTCCTGTTGTAAAAATGCAAAAATAAAACTAAATGTCTTAACCGTACGTGTGTTTTTGGGATTTACATTTAGTGTTGCAGCTTTTGTAACTGTTTGTATAGTTAATAGAAAGGCGATTATGGATGGAAATGCAAAATTGGGATTATTTGTAGCAACTATAATATTTATTCTTTTTTTCTATGTAACAGTTTGCTTAATGCTGACCCCTGTTGTTTGTCATCAAATTTTTGACAATGACGATATTTTAAAGATAATGTAAAGGTATAGGTTTGCTGAGATAGAATTTGATATTCTGATATGTTTCTACAGTTTACTTCTTTTGGACTGGAAAATGACCACATTTTCAACACCAACAACTGTTATATCGGCAGTCGATATTGTTGTGAGCATTATCATTCTTGGAAAGAACATTTATGATATTAAATATGGTAAATGGCTTTCAGTTATTAAAAGTAGTTTATACCTTATATTTCAAGTGATTTATATTTATGCTTGTCCCTTCTAAGCATTTGTTCTCAATAAAAAATGTTAGAAGCAGAAGCATATCCCAGTCTGGAAGTTTACGTCGGGCCAACGCTGGGTTAAGGTCGCAGCGACGTTGGGATTCAACATCAGTCCCACTGCTACTTCGTCGCGACGTTGACTCTGGCAATGTGTATAACGTTGACACGACATTATCCATTCCGAACATACAACGTCTCCCCTGAACGTTGACACGACATTATCCATTCCGAACATACAACGTCTCCCCTGAACCAAAATCCAATGTTCAGTTATTAAGATATCGTTTCCCTTGCGCAAAAATACAATATTTACCCAACGGACATGAATGATGTTACAACCTCTGATCATGTCATTCATACCCCACTACATACACGAATTCTCCTTTGGAATTCTCAGGAATGTTTTGACCATTTTAGATTTTAAATGTCTATGTTCATGAACACTGTACAGCGTGTATATGTATATATTCATTATCATTCATAGTTTAACACGCTACTCCCTTAACGATTAGCAACGTTATAATGCTATGTGTAACTGAAGTTCAGTTGACCAGATGTTACTTACTAGCTAATACAACGAAAGTTTATAACGAAGAAACGGATTTAGCCTTTAACAGTATATACATCAACTTTTAACCAAGTGATAGTGTGCAAGTATTTTAACGTGAACATTGTTTTAAGAGTGTAACTTTAACTTAATTTTAACGAGAAGTTGGAATGTAATCTTATGACTTTTAATAGTGGATAATATACTAGATTATTATACCTCAGTATATGAACATTACTACTAAAATTTCTAAAATAAAATAACTATTCACCTTTTCCAATTTAGTAACTATTTACCGGTCAATAGTTTCTCAGACTATTGACTGGCAGTGTGTATATTTTTCCCGAACCTTTTTCTTGCTTTCCTATTGGATAAAAAATCTGATGACAACTCAGAATGCTTTGACATCATTGTTTCCATGTCAAAACTCTAAACTAGCTATGCATATTACAGTGAACACTATTCACTTTAAAGCAGAATAAATTTTGTTGATGAGAAAAGATGTAATTGTTTATGTTTTAATAAGAACACAAAATTTAGAGACAAATGAGAGAAATGTTATTCAAAGATGATAAAGTAAATCTTGTTTTTCTCTTTTTTGTAAAATAAAATACTTCTAGACTGTTCATTTGTGATTCCCATTGGATATAAGTTATGTTGATAATTTAGAATACTCTGAAATCATTGTTTCCAAGTGACAACTCTTAACTAGTTTGCCGTAATTACAATAAGCTCTATTCAATTTGCAGCAGATTAAATTTGGTTGAAGAAAATAGGTGTAATCGTGTTTGTTTAAATATGAATACAAAATTTAGAAAACAAATACTAGAAATGAGAGAGATGATTCAAAAGTTGTAAATCTTGTGTTTTCGGTATAATAAAACACTTATAGACTGTTAATTCGGGAATAGCAAGTTTGTTGTCTCCTTGACCCCTAACTATTGACCTCGGCTACGCCTCGGTCAATAGTCAGGGTCCCGGGGACAACAAACTTGCTATTCCCTCATAACCAGTCAATAATTATAAAATATTGTCTATATAATGTAGATAGGGTCAGAGTATTAAACGTGCCGTGCTTTTTACTTTAATGAATTTATTAAAAACGGATTTTTAAATTTTAATCCGAATTTAAGTTTATTAATTGGATTGCTCAAACAATGATGTATGAATTTACCTAAACAGATCAGAACAGAACAGTATAGACATGAAAATATTTTGACATTTCAAAAAAAATTTACACGAATGCACCATCACATGCCAACATATTCATGGGAGACTTAGAAAAACGTATGCTCCAAGACGCACCATATAAACATTACAGCTGGTTACGCTTCATCGGTGACATCGAAATGAAATGGTCTGATACTAGAGAACATCTGGACGAATTTATAGAATTCATCAATAATTATCACCCTTCTATAAAATTTACAGTCAGTATATCTGAAACTACAAATGTATTCCTTGATACGACCTCAACACTCGTCGATGGTCAAATACATTTTGATTTGCATACTAAAGCGACAGATTCGCATGCATACTTACTCCCCAGTAGCTGCCATCCTAGACACTGTGTAAATGCCATCCCATATGGACTTTCCAGAAAAACTGGGACGTAACTTACATTCTTTACGTAATAGTGGATATCGACGAGATATTCTGAACAAATCCGTTTGTTTTAACATTGAACCCTATGGGAAAACACATTCAAAGATCTCTGAAACTGCTGAGCCAATTGGAACCAAACATGACCACAATAGTCCTGAGGTGGCCCCTACAAAAAAGGTGTTTCTCTGGTCTGCGCTATATCCAAGATGGCCGCCAGCGAGAAACATTGTTTTAACATTGAACCTTATGGGAAAACATATTCAAAGATCTTTTTTCACTACAACGACTTAGCCAATTGGAACCGACCTTGACCACAAGTCCTTGGGTGTTCCCTGCAGAAAAAATAACCAAACTTGAACTTAACAATATCCAAATAATCTTAAAATGTTGTAAAAGAAATCAGGTAATGCAATCGAAATAATTGAGAATCTGAATTCCAAAGGAGAATTTTATTTAATCAAATATAGAACTGCATGAGAGTCGACTTGACAGTACTGACAGTACGACGTATTTGGAGTCTTGAAATTAGTTGACTGATGACTGTAACCGATCCTTGATTTAGGAAACTGGTCTACTGCTTAGACCTCCCAAAAAAAAATGAAATGATTAAATATTTCTGTATTATTTTTTCCGCTAACAAAGGTTATAATTTTTTCCAGAGCATGACTTGATGGACTGTAAGTCTCTGAGGGTATTCACCAGCCCAGTAGTCCAGTATTTCAGTGCAAGCTTGAAAACCGATAATTTCGAATCTTGTAATCAAAGGCACTGGTTTAATAAAAAAATGTCAGTCCTTAAGAGAGGGGGCACTGACATTTATTTATGAAACAAATGTCTGTTTGTTATATCTAAATTAGAAATTTTGTTTAAAACTTATGAGTATCTTCCTCATGCAAAGCTCTGTCCTCAGCTTTCAATTTAGATCCTTTTGACCTTTAACTCTCTATCAGCCTTGGTACACCTTTTTGATTTTATCTGCAGTGATGAAACATAAATTGTCGAATTGGCCATATTCCGAAAGTAAATTTTCAGTAATTTCAGTAATTGTTATTTCTACCCGGACTTATATGAATAAAGCTGATTCTAATTCCCGTCTGCCCAACCTTCATACCCATGAGAAATTTTTATAAAGCTGAAAAATATAAGTATGGCCCAAGAATGAAATTTCATATATATCGACAAAGCATAACCTATCCATAACGTGAATGACCCAATATATGACCCGCCAACTCGGACGTGATAGAAAGTACCCTTTTGATTTTGTTTACACTGGATACAGTATCCATATCGTAGAATTTAATAGGGTCTTTATCCTTTTGCCTTTAAAATTTTGTTAATTTATAATTTATTTCTTACATAATTTGGCAGTGATAAGTTAAGTTACGACAAGGTTCTCGTAGTTTATTACACAGGTATAACTTGGTCACAAATAACTTGAACATTCATAGCACGGAATAGTTTTCTGTGGACAAAACATACATGTATGTTGATTTCTGATGTTGTCTGATAATTGTTACGGTGCGTCCCCATCATCCATAGCCCCGACAACATATGGGAATTCTAAGATTTCGTATGATCCATTTGTTAATCAATGTCTATCATGGACATTTGACAAACGTTTTTAATCCTTGTTCTTCTCGCATAGGGCATTTCCAAAACTATACTCTTGTTACAGTGGATTTGTGTAACTCGAATGTATTACTTGACCACAAGTCCTTGGGTGTTCCCTGCAGAAAAATAACCAAACTTGAAACCAACTGGAACATTTTCAAAGGTCTTGTCTTCTGAGACCACTAGGCAAAATAGAACCATAGTTTAATTTATATCAGTTAACAAAGACTGTCAATGTAAGCAAGAGTCCAGATGAGCGATACAGACTCTTGAGAACCTCTTGTTATTAATTAGAGTCAACGATGAAAGGAAGATCCAGAAAAGGGCAATATTTGGAATCATTGTTAGCTTTGTAAAGTTTCAGTTGTTGTAGGTAAATGATGTAGACATAATCAAACAATAGTAAAGATATCGTCAATATACCTGCTGTTATCATTGAAAATAGAAATATGTTGATAACTGTTTTGTATGGTTCCATTTTGTAGTTTTTAGCTCACCTGGCTTTGCACGGGTGAGCTTTTGCCATCACTACGTCCGTCGTCCGTCCGTAAACTTTTCCTTCAAAGATCTTCTCCTCTGAAACCACTGGACCAAAAATCTTCTCTGAAACCGCTAGGTCAATTAAAACCAAACTTGGTTACAATAATCCATGGGTGGTCCCTTTAAAACTTGTGTTGTTCATGTCCGTACCTCATTCAAGATGGCCGCGACCGGGGACCATGTTAAAAAGTCTTCTCTAGAAATACTTCGCCAATTGAAATCAAACATGGCCACAAAAGTCCTTAGATGATCAACTATAAAAACTGTGTCACTTGGGCGAGTACCCGATCCAAAATGGCCACCAACGGGGACCAAAGTTTAACATTGGACCCTTTGGGAAAAACGTTAAAAATGGTTCTTTTCTGGAACTACTTGGCCAATTGAAATCAAACCTTGCTTCAATAGTCCTTAAATGGCCCCTTTAAAAATTTTGTCGCTTGGGTCAATACCCGATCCAAAATGGCCGTCAACAGGGACTGAAGTTTAACATTGGCCCCTATAGGGAAAAATGTGTTTAAAAGTCTTCTTCTCTTGAACTTCTTGGCAAATTAAAACCAAACTTGGCTACAAAAGTCCTTAAATGGTCAAATTTAAAAATTGTGTCATTTGGGTGTGTACGTGATCCAAAATGGCCACCACCAAGGACAAAAATTTAACATTGGACCCTATCGGAAAATATTCCAGAATCTTTTTTCTGAAACCACTTGGCGAATGGAAACCAAACTTATTCAAAATAGTCCTCGGGTGGCCCCTTAAAAAATGTATCGCTCATATTCATATCTCATCCAAGATGGCCGCCAACGAGGACCAAAGTTTAATATTATTAAGTCCATATGGGGAAAAAGTCTCAAAATCATTTTCTGGAACTACTCAGCCAATTGAAAACAAACTTGGCTACAATAGTCCTTAGATGGTCCCTTTTACCCAGATAATAAGGGGAACCCCTGCCCGAATTATTTTGAAAGGTGGTCTGAAATGGGTTTAAATGGATAACACGTTTATGGTATATTCAAGTAAAGGTACCCAGGAGGCACACACCTCATCTAATATGGCTGGGAGCAGTAACATAGTTTAACATTTGATCTATCCGAAAATGCATTCAAAGATCTTCTCAGAAACTACTGATCCAATTTAAACCAAACTTAGTCACAATGATCCCTAGATGATCCCCTACAACAAAGATATCCTGCAGATCCCTACCTCCTTCAAGATTGCCACCAGCCACAGCATAATTTATATTGGATTCATTTATTTCATTTCATTTCAGTCCTTGGGTGGCCTCCTTCAAAAGTTGCGTCTGGCATGTCTGTATCCAATCAAAGGTGGTCTCAAGCAGGGAACATAGTTTAACATTGGACCTCATAGGAAATGTCATTCATCTCTCTATGTCAGCCATGGTCCAAGTGAGCCATACGGGCTCTTAAGAGCCTCTTGTTTCATGAAGTCGCGTTCGTAATAGAAAAGAAAAATATCTGCAAACCTATAAAATTCCTTGAATGTCAGCAAAACATGAAAATTAAAGACTTTCTTCCCTTTAAATATTGGCTTTGAAACAAAGCTTTTCTCGTGATTGAATTTCCTTGTAAGGATGGGACACAACTTGGTCGAAATGGTCTGGAAGATATAAATTAGCTAATTTGAAAGTGTAATATTTTCTGTATTTCAACATTCGACATTACAAGCATAAGTGAAAATTAATTCTTTAATCCTGTAAATCGTATCCGTATAAACATCTTTTCCATTACGGTTACAAAGACATGACCATATGATTGTGGTGTATCAAGAACGCATAATGTTTTCTGGAGCAACACATTAGTTCAAATTGCTGTCATTGTTGTCTTCCAAATAAAAGTAATATAAATCAGGATGTAATAGTGCTTCATGTATTACAGTTGTTATCGCTTTAAAAATGTCATTTCTCTGATTAATAGAAAATACAATGGTAAAATTTATAATTGCAATTTTAATTAATTCGACTTGAAATCATGTCCAGTGAACGGTTACTTCTTCATCAATCTGAAAAAAAATAAATGTATCGATGATTTTTTTTTTAACGTAACGGTATTTATCAGAATAGATGTGCAAGTTTTTTTTTTTTTTTTTTTTTTTTTTTTTTTTGCATAAATTAAGCTTGCTATTTGAATGAATCGAGAGCCTGGAGTATAGGTCTCAAAATGTTGAACGTTAAAGCTGAATTTATGCCGCAGATTTGAACATTTTGAACGAAATGGTAATGTTAAGTTCCTACTTATGATAAAGACTGATAATGTTTGGAAATGTAATATAATTTAAATTTGAAAAATCAAATATGAGAATAAGTTTTCTCGTCAAAACAAAATTGAAAATATAGTTGTTATCTAAGCGGACTCAAAGACTATGAAGAAATTTACCAAAGTATCAAAATATTTTTATATAAATACGGTATACTGCCTGAAATAGCATAAACTAGTGGAAATAATTTAAAACTCAACATCATAAGCAAAGCATTTCGAGATATTTTTCTGTCTTTGAAAAATGTTTTGAAAAATAGGATAAAGAAATCTTTGTCGTGTGTTTGTATAGAATTTTCACGATTTACACCATTATTTGACAGGTCAATAGAGTGTTGATCTTAACTTAAAGTGACATTTTACAGTAAAATCTGTACTTTTGAATCCAAATTATGTCGAAACAAAATCGTAAGAAAGATGGATTACAAAAGTGGTTAGGGGATTACAAAAGTGGTTGATAAGACATTTAGTCCAACCACTTTTGTAACCCAAAACCACATTTGTAATCAAGGGATTAAAAAAGTGGTTTTAACAGAGCAGATCAGGCTTACCTATCCGGAACATCTGATGATACCTTCATATTTTATAGTTGCTTAATTTAACTAGTGCTTTAGTATTGTGTCGGATTAGTTCATTTTATTTGCTTCAATGTGTAGTGATTGTATGACAACTTGGATCTATATTGGCAGGTGTGCTTTCGAATTTTTATCTAGAATTTTTCCTTTCCTACACACTTGCATCAAGTTTCATTTGCGAAATGTTTAGCCTTTCTTAAAAATAAAAAAAATCACTTTGTGAGTTTATTTTGATTTAATATTTTGCTATGGGAAGAAACATGCAGGACTCCTTGTGTATGCATGGCGTGACATTTATAAGAGTGTCATAGGAACAACTCTTTTAAGTTGAAATCAAGGCGTACAGTATTTCGGCAACTGATGTCTCCTAAGTGCACTTCAAACAAGACAGTCTGGAAAATGAAAATGAAGTCAAAAACGGAACCATACCTAACAGTGATAAACTTATTTGTATTTTCAATGATAACAGCAAGTATATTGACGATAACCTTACTATTGATAATCCCCAGTTTTTAGTTTTGTTATAGATATGAACATGTTATTTCTAAATATGGCATTACTCGTAAACAGCTTATTCCTATGGGCATTTCTTGTCCTCAATTTTACGGAAATGTTAAAACATGCCAGAAGTTTACTTAAAATCCAGGAAAGCTGGGACGTAACTTACATTCTTTACGTAATAGGGGATATCGGCAAGATATTCTGCTTTCATCCGTTAAATTAGCTTTGAGACCTAGATACCTGAAAATTTTGCACGCATACTGGCCTCTCACGGATACTGCCGACGTCTACTGAAATTTATGATGATTGTTGACCAAACCCTTCGAGAAGTTTTAAGTTTAATTTTTCTTTAGTAGTATGACAGTGTTCTACCAGCAGACTAGGCTCCTTGAGCTAGTCGACAGTTTAGCGGCGAGCACCCTTTGACCCATCTTTCAAAATTACGTATTGTCTTTTTCTCTCCTTTCAAGATTGTGGTAATGGAGTTAGAAGTCTACATGTATTGGGTTTTATTCGTATGTGTTTATACTATAGGGAAACGGGACAGATAAAGGGGAGGTTTGGGTACCCATTAACCGGTTTAACCCTACCGCTGGTTTTTGCTAGTGCCGGTACCAAGTCCGGTTGTCCCGAGTTCCTATCGTTGTCTACGTTTGTCTTTTGTCTTATACGTGTTTTTCTTGTGTAGTTACCTTGCAAATTGTTGCATGTGATTATAATTTTTAGCCATTGTAGGTGTTTCCTGTTATTCACTTTTTAACATTCATGATTAAAAGACAATCGGTAACCAGTTCAATTAATCAATCCAAGTAAACAAAATAAAAAAAAATAATAAAACAATCAAACAAAAAACAAAGATAAACAAATAACGAAAAATAAGGAAGGAAGAACTTTTCGGAGCAAATGTATCTGATTTTTTTTCATTCGCTTCCTAGGCGTTACGTAATAAATCGGTAATTTGAATTAAACGCTTGAAGGTAACCCACTCCATTTTTGTTCAAACAACATTCGACTGAATGGTCTATATGACCATTCATACCTGCTTATTATTCATTTCACTGCATATAAATGACAATAACTTTCTAAAATTGTTTTGATTTACATCTCAAGTGCATTTTCTCTCCTACAGGGACGTATTCTAAGTCACCAAACATTAATATGGCCATTTGACGATCAAATACAATTTTGTTCAATGTTCAAAATGAAAAATTCCAACTGTTCTCAAGTCATTCATTCAGAAGACGCAAGATCAGATTGAATCGTAGCCTTTTTTTTCTATCAACCAAATGTCGATTTAAAAATTTTCCGGTGTACGCAATATATTCAATCAAGCATTGACATTCCTCTGCTGACGTGATGAGAGTTTTTTTTTTCGAAAATCTCTTCGTTCAGAAAAAATTTTCCGGTGTACGCAATATATTCAATCAAGCATTGACATTCCTCTACTGACGTGATGAGAGTTTTTTTTTTTCGAAAATCTCTTCGTTCAGATCCTGGTCGTTTCTAAACCAATACATTGCATAATAGCAACAGGCAAAAACTGTCAAAACCAAATTGCTAACTCCGTTTAAAACCTGTAAAGATTTTTTCCTCTTTTATTTATGTAAATCTCTTTTGAAAATTTTATTCAACATTTCAGTTTGAGCTTAAATAACAAATACTGAGTTAGAATGCCATGTGTATTGCATATATATATATATACAAGGTATAACTTGTCTCTGTCTAGTTTACCTGATAGGGCTTTCACTTTTTGCACTTACCCTTTGTTGAAACGTCGCTGATGTTGATGGCCTCCATTACGTTCATTCAACGGTTGAAGTTCAGCATATCTTTTCCCAATTGATAAACCTCTGCCACCACCAACAAACCCGACATTATAACCATTGGTAGGAAAAAGAACACCACCTGGACGATGCCAAAAGCATCTGGATGGCACGCAGACCAGTATGAGTATCACCAGTATAGTTCTTTGGTTCTGCATACCTACAATGAGTTAGGGACCGACCATTTAACTTGAAAAGGGGGGGGGTATGGTTTTTATTCTAAAAAAATAATCTGGAGCCGTTTTTATGTGAAAAAATATTTTGGCTGCCAAAATGATGAAAAACAATTTTCTGACGGAGGCTTTCTGCCCAAAAAAATAATGTTAATTTTGAAAAAAAATATTATGTTGATACACGTGAAAAAAAGAAATAAATTGTTTCGGGCGAAGCGCGATAAAAATTTTCTGTCAGAAAAAAAACCATACCCCCCCCCCTCAGGTTAAATGGTCGGTCCCTTAGGTCATGTAAGATCGTGTTACAAAGACCAAATGTTTTGTAGCCTCGTCCTTGAAAAGAAAACACGTGACTGAAGTACTTCAATGTCAATCCAATACTTATATCTTAGACATTAAAGTGTACAAGAGGACAAAACGCAATGAGATAGTACATATTTAGAAACGTAACAGTGTGACTGTGATATCATTTTTTGATATCCTACTGACAGAAACAGCGAGGTTCCATTTGTGGAATAGTTCAAACATTTATATTATACTGCACAAAACAAGAAACACATAATCATGAAATTTATTTGTAAATTTCATGCCATTTTGTTAAGTACTTAAGAGGTAATGTACATGACACTAAGGAGACTGATTTACAAGGCATTAAATTTCGCTTACATGATACGCTCTGTTAATCATCTGCCAAAAATCAATGTCTAAACCACGTGACAAAAATGAAAAAAGGATACATTATGTCTACTAAAAGAGGTCATAAACTATTCCATAATTCCTTAGAATCATATTTCAAAAAGATGTCAAAGCTCACTAGAAAGGAGCACAAATAGGGTTTTCAACGCAACAGGACAACAATAATGATGCTCACCAAACAAAAATGTAGGGTTTTCTTACCAAGTTGATGATCCATTGTTGTTATCTTCAACTGACGCTTACGATGGGCATCTCGCACACTTTGTAAAATTTAAAGTGACGTTATGTTTGATGAAAAGTGATGATTCTTTGGGGAATAAATTTTTGGTTACGGTTCTTTGTTCCATCATTATTTGTTTATTTTCTGATAATGTATTATTTATTGAAATAGAGTATGAAATAAAATATGCGTTTCTTTTTTGTTCTTATATATTTAAATATCTTTTTAATCATTCAAGATAAAGTTTAACACAATTTAAGATTGCAGTGTAAAATCAATATACGTGTATTGTCTTCAAATATTAGATTTATTTTTATTCGGCAGGAAACAGGCGACAATGCTTGCTGAAGCTCGCATTGCCCCTATTTCTAAGTCATAACTGCAAAATTAAAACTTACTAACATTAAAGCTGTTGGAGTTTTTGCCCCCGACTTTTCTTTGCGGGCATAATGTATATCATAATACGAAACGCGTAAATTGAGAGATAGAAACATGATTTTTCTGGTTTAATAAATAAATATTAATAATAAATGTAAAAGTTGTCTACCCACTGACACCCTGTTTAACACACTAAATGTATTTATTGTCTGGAGTCGGACAGTACTAGAATCAGAAAAGGCACATCCGGTAAGGCACCCATGTTCGCATTGTATTTCGGTAAAGCGCCCATTTTTGCATTGATTGATATAAGGTAACAACAATATCATTGCAAATTAATAAACAAGTTTAGCTTTTTTAAAAAGCTTCCCGTTTATAGCAGCCATTTAAAAATAATTCTATTAAATAATTTTGAATCACTGTATGAAAGAGTATGACGGGTTTTTTGTCGTTTGTTAAATGCTGACTTACACAATTTTTCGTTCAATTTCTCACATCGAGAACAATCATTGTATTAGAAATTGTTTGTCTAATGTCAGAACTCAACTACATGATTTTGACTTGATGTGAGCTGACCTCCTAGATTCTGTGAATTTTCGTTTCCTACCACTTGAATTAATCTAAAGCTGAAAAGTCAGTTTTATAGAAAGTAAACATTTTTTCCATGTTCTTTATCAATGGTGCAAAATCAAGTTAAATCAGTATTAACATATCTGTACAGATATAAAGCGTCCCACAAATTTTCCTTTGAAGTTTGTTTTTTTGGGGGGATATCATCATATGGCTGGACCATTATCAGGTGATTTTCCCGATGATAATCCTGGGGATCCGAGACTTGTTTGTAACCCAATATTGGTGACCACAGTAGTTTCATACCACGTTGTTAGTAGTTTTGGCATGTTATTCTCATTAGTTAAAATTATGATATTTACATGAAATGGTAATCTTCAATAAAGCAAATAATTTTATATTCATTAAAAGTGAGCAGATCAAATATTAAAAATGCGAACAATTTGTCAAGGAAAAATTTTACGTCTATTTGAACACACATGGTTGAACTATAACATGGACAAATAAAGGGATATGGAGTAAATGTACATGGGACAAAATCCCTATTGATACATGGTAAGATTAAGCTGTTCTTTATCTTGAAGTCACCATTAGTCCTTCAACAAAGAGCAAACACTCTTACCTCATAGTAAGCTCCGAAAAAAGGGGGGGGGG
>MJUU01007073.1:65309-88464 GCA_002080025.1 Modiolus philippinarum
GGGTTTTTTCTCTGACAGAGTATGGTTTTAAACGTTTGCAAGTCTGAACAGTACCAGGTTTGAAACATATGGAGAAATCTTGTGCATTTTTGCTCATTTGCATATTTTATTACATAGCCATTACGGGTGCCGAAATTCCATTGTATTTGATAGGCAAAATTGTGAAAAATAGCTATCCTTGCTAAAAACTGAGTTGCAGATCAAATACAAGGTTAAACTCTGATAGGACACTCGATTAGCAGTCAAGCAAATCGTGTCAGATTGACTTAGAAGATATCAAAAAGTTCCCAAGCCATATGAAAATCCGATGCCCGAGTCCTTTAACATCCCATTATAAATATTTTGACAAAGTGGCTGAAAACGTCAACTTCCCTAGCTTCATTGCCAAAGTTTAAGTGCAAAGTCATTACAAAATCAAGATACATGAAAAGACAACAAAACTTTGAGTGCCAAAGAAAATGCTACTACAAACCTTAATTATGTACTTTCTAAACTCGAATTTCCCACGGAAGCTAAATATGCCCAAATTTGGAGATGTATCAAATAACTAAATACCGAACTTGCTGCAAATTTAATTTCTTCATATGGCCATTTCGACAACTTATGTCTCATCAGTGCAGATAAAATCTAAACATTTGGAAAACTATAAACTCAAAGATGCTTAAAACTGATAGAGAGCAAGTAACCAATATGATCTAAATTGAAAGCCAAAATCAGCTAAGGACAGAGCTTTGCATGAGGGAGATACTCCTTAGTTTTCAATTTATAAAATCAGCGTTTTCTCAAAAAATTCTCGATTTACGTTTTGTTTTGACAATGAAAACGTCATAAGGAAGTGTCAAAGAATGATTTTAAAAAGGAATACAGTACCCAAATATTCGTGTTTTTAGCAGTAACAGCTGTTTGACGAAGTCGGCGTTGGTGAGAATGCTGATAAGTCAAGTGATTCTTTTTCTAATTTAAATACAATGAATATGCATCTAAAATGAGCATAATTTCTCCATATGAATCATATAATTTATTTATAGCTGAGTTAACCCTACGTAACGTANCCCCCCCCCCCCCCGAATCGCCGAGCAAAGCAATACAAAAAAAACATCTCTTGCTTCGGATCCCAAAAGTGATTACCCCCTTTCCCCCCCCCCAGAACCGCTGATTGGCATGGAACAATGGTTTTCATCTTGGCATTGACCATTACAGCCAAACAGCTGTTTTAAAAGATATAACTGAAATCCCAGGAGAAAAGATACAACGGGGATAGCGATGTCATAACAACAAACCGTTATTATTGTCAAAAGTGAAAGTGTAAAATGCATTGAACATGTACATGACCATGCATGCAACGAAAAGGGAACTTGTCTGTGCGAATTTGTTACCGATGATTAAATCTGCAATAAGAAACTCTTCTCGATTGTTCATTTAAAATCATATTAATTGATCGTGTCTATTTATAAATACATGATTCATGTCTATTTATCGGTCGAAATTTAGCATTATATTACAATTACAATTACTTCAATTTTTGAAAGTAATGCATTATATTACAATTACTTTACAAAAGTAATGCATTAAATTACACATTACATTTTTCAAATTTTATCTAGAAAAGAAACGGTTAATCATACATTTGCAATTTATATACAGTGTATACTGTAAATAAGTTGATGTAGCAGGAAAAAAGACCAAATTAAACAAACTTTTTAAAACTGATAGTATTGATTCTCTTGTAAATGATGCTGGTTCATTAAAAAATAACAAGTGAAAAAAATCCATAAGCATAGTTGAAATTTCTGTACTTGAGAATTTCGGTGCATTTATATGTGATTTATATACTGTAGTTTCCCTTTACTATGTATTTTACGAAAGGATATGGAGTAAATGAACATGAGACCATAGCACATATGTTTACTCCAATTGCAATAATTTTAATGAGCTGTATGGCCATTTTGGAAATTAATTCCTCATTAGCAGCACTAGAACCCAAACAAAGGAAATCCATAATTTCAAAAAATGTTTAAAATGCATAAAACCAAAACGAAATCCGAATACATGAATGTAGTTTATATTTTGCCTCCTTTTTCACAACTTTTCATGGACATTTTAAAATCTAAACTTAAGGTTTGGGGAGAAAAATGTGGGCTTATTTCACCTTCATCGTGTTATGTTCATGTGCTTTTCAAAATTTAAAGAATGAAATTTAAATGTAGTTTTTGAGAGAAAAAATTCAGGTCAGTTCCCTATACATGTATATTCAAGTTTGGTTTCTTATAACTGACACTTTAATTAACACCATTTAAAGCCATAAATCCATCTGTCAATGGAAAGGAATTAATTGAAATGTAAACTAATTAAGAGTAATCATTGATCTTTGAATTAATTATACTTTGATCACTGGAAGCTTGTGTTTGTTTTGTAAAATAGGGATTGCAAATTTTCAAAATCTATAGTTGAAATTCAATGTTTTTCATCATTAAATTTGTGAATGAAAACAAAATATTTTTTTTTACCTTTTTTATACTTTTAGAGAAGTTGCAAAGTTTAAAGATGTAAGAGAAAAACAATGTTCAACATATACGCAGAGTTCCCAAACATTTCACTAAAACGTTTTTTTTTTATATTTGAAGAGCTTTACCCAAAGTTTCAAAGTAAAAAAGTAATGCTATGTAATGCCATATAATGCTTAAATTACAGGCATTTTTGAAATGTTATGCATTATATTACAATGACATGTAATGCTAAAAAAGGAGCATTACACATTACATTGCAATAATGTAATGCATTACAGGGCATTACAATTACAAATTAGTATTACCCCATGCCTGCTCTTGGCAAGGTTAAACTTAAGATAAATAGTCCAGGGAGGTTTGAAAATTCCAAATTTTAGTTGAAAATGTAAAAGAAATGAATTGCTGGTTTCACACCTTCACACAAAATATGGGTAAATTCAAAACATGTCATAAAACGTTAGTAATAGCTTAAGTTTGTGCAAAACGTGTATGTATAAGGTATTTAAGTTCATGTTTGAAGTTTTAGCCAGCCGGTGTCACGGTATTTGTCTAAAATAGTTTATATGTAATATTTCTGCATTTTGATAATTAAATGCCATTTTTTAAGCCATTTTCATGATTTGGTGCAAAATTAGAGGGAAAATTGTATGAAATAGTTGGGAAACATAAAATATAAGATGTTTTTACACAGGAATTTGTCATTATTTTGGATATATCTTCAATATGGGCAAATCTCATGTTTTTGATGTCCCGATCAAAAGCGACAACTCTGATTCAGATGCCTTATTTAAAAATCAGTCTATTTTTTACAATAGCCTTTTGACACAGGAATGATGCTTAAATGTCTAGTCTGATTTGTACAGAAATTAAAACTGTCATGCTGTTCCTCTACTAAACATAGTAAAATTATCATTTAGGGTCCGCAATGTCAATACAAGAGCCAAGTCAAAGTATTATACTCAAATTTTTTGGACCAGATTTTGAATTTCTCATACTTTTTACAAAATTTGCATTTATTTCGTGATTTTATTTTCTTTATATTAAAAGCACAGGAAAGAAAAGAAATGAAACCTGAGGGAATTTCTAGTTATTCTGATAATGGAATTATATCTCTTCATATCGGGCTTTCCCGCTGTATCACAGACTTAATATTTTTCAGGACTTCAAAAATGAACTATTCGGCCTTTATCCTGTCTTCTTGTCCTTTTTCCATTAATTTCTGCATTTACCATGATACGTGTATGACCAGAACCAAAGTTTAGACCATTTCAGATACAGAAATTTACCTTGGATGCACTTCCTCAAAGTGGGGGAAGGTGTCAATTTATAGGATATTTTCATTATATTTAAGGTAGCTTTGTACATGAGCAGCTTTGATTTGATAGAGAAATACTTCGAGAGCTTAGGATTAATCATTGATGTAGATTTATTTACATAAAACAAATATTTTGAGGTATGTGACCATGTTTTACTTCTATATGTGATTATGCTAATCAAAGTGCTGAAAACACTTAATATGTGATTTTTTAAATAGTGATTCAAAGTAAGAAAATGTTTTATGGAGGGTGATATTCTTCGGTATACAATTTGGAAATTAACTAAACAATATGATTAAGTGCAGCAATTACACTGGTAGAGGTTTTGATGTCACATTAGCACAAAATATTAGAAAAATTCAAAACATGTTATAAAACGTTAGTAATAGTATAAGTTGGTGCCAAACATGTATGTATAAGGAATTTGAGCTCAAGTTTGAAGTTTTAACCAGCCGGTGTCAAAGTATTTGTCTAAAACAGTTGTTATGTAATATTTCTGTATTTTGACACTTAAATGCCATTTTTAAGCCATTTTCATAATTTGGTGCAAAATAAGAGGGAAAATTTGTATGAAATAGCTGGGAAACCTATATATAAGATGTTTTTACACAGAAATTTGTCATTGTTTTGGATACAAAATAAAAATGGTATAGTTGGCCACGATTAAAAGGTAAAAAACACAAAAATATACAAATTAAAAAACACATAAAAATGAACAAAAATGCAAAGAAGACTGCTCAACGTTTTGGCTGTATGGCCTTCGACTAGGGGACTACCGGGCTGAAAAACGGAGAAGAAAATGGAAAGGACGAGAGAATGCAGACGTAATGACGTGTCACAGATATTACCTGTAAAAATCGTGCCAAATCTTGAACATAATCAAAAACGAGAAATAAAACATTAGTTATCTATACTATGTGAATACCAAATTTCAATACATACAAAATTCTAAAACAGACTGCTTCTTAACATTCATGCCAAAGGGTCGAGCAGTTCCAAGTGAATTGATGATTTTTTTGTTCAAGGAACTGTTGTTGTTTCTCACCTGTACTGGTTTGTATAAGGAAAGTTACATGCATGTCCAGTATGCTGTGGTTGGCTCGCCGAAGCAGTCTATTTTATAATATTTTTTATGTATTGAAAATTGGTATTCACATAGTATAACCAATATGAATTGGTGGTTACTTCTATATCTGATTATGGTAATCAAAGCGCTGAAAACACTTAATATGTGATTTTTTAAATAGAGATTCAAAGTAGGAAAATATTTTATGGAGGGTGTTATTTTCAGTATACAATTTGAAAATTAATTAAACAACATGATTAAGTGCAGCAATTACACTGGTAGAGGTTTTAATGTCACATTAAGGTATCAAACCACCAATTCAAGCAATCAGAGTTGGAACCTATGAGAAAATAGACCTTTTGAATGTAAAGATAGACTGTGTATTCTTGCACCTTTAAAACTATTCGAGGGAATTTGATAAATGATACACTCATTTAAACATTAATATATTAGGTTTATTTCAAGACCAAGGTCAATTGACCAGGTGTAATTTTAGATCGCTTAAAGGAGGGGAATTCCCAATGACTATTTTTGCGCAATGTTTTGACGTCGTTGTGCGTATTTATAGGTGGCTTTCCCCGACACACCGGGAATCTCTTAGACGGCTTTAAAGGTATGATGACAATTTGATATGATTAAGAGCAGGTATGTGTCTTTCACGACAGGTATGGTCTTGGCAAGGTTAAACTTTAGATAAATTGTCCAGGGAGGTTTGAAAATTCCAAATTTTAGTTGAAAATGTTAAAGAAATAAATTGGTGTTTCACACCTTTAATAGTGTTTTCCCCTACTATTTGTGACCCTTAAAACTGCCTTTATGTGACCAGTAATCCCTAACGATGTTGTATGTAAACAATGCAGAGTATTGCGAGATATTAACAAATCGAGCTTTAAATTGCTAAATACATCATATGCGATTATCAAATAATGGAATGCATGCTTTTCAAGTTCTTTCATCGATGTTGGAATTCATTTTTTTCAAATGACACGAAATCGGACAAAGGCACACTCTTTAGTATGTTTTTCAATAACCATTGAACAGCCTTGTTGTTCTTCTCTTTGGGACATGCCTGCAGCAAACAATTTTAGTACCGTATTTCCAGGGACACCGGGAATTAACACATACGATCGTGATTAAAATTTTACTGATTTTTCCTTGATAATATTTTAAATGACATTATATACCATTTTTAAGCATGCTGTTGGCATATAAATAAACACGCATTATTTTCTATATTAACACTCTAGGAAAGTTATTATACTGGTTTTGTCAAGAAACCAGTTCGTTTGTATGTCCTTCCTATAGATCAGGTGAACCGCAATTATTGAATTATATTGTGACTAGAAATTCTCGTAAATCATCAAACAAAATACACCTTTTATTGTCCGGGTAAAAGATTGCTGACGTCAGACTAGCTTTTTTGAAAGCTAATACTTGTTATAGGTTATTGTTTACATTTGAAACACGTGTTTGCGTTATGGTTTGAAGGAACAAGTGTTTTGCCACCAGAGGTCTACGAGGGTATTCACCAGCCCAATAGTCAGAGTTGTCTAACATGATTACATTAGCTAGCGTTTAATAGAAATTTACTGTTTTCATCATAATTCTAACCCCTTAAAAATACTGTGGCTTCATTTCTTGTATTGAACTCGGTGGATGTCCTTGGTACTAGAATTGGTCCCCTATTTCGATGTTTTTGGTAATTAGTACTTCTTAGTATTTTTTGACTAATTTTGGATGAGGGCTTTGCATATTATTTGCTTCTAATGCTGCTGATGCGAGGTTATTCCTTGAATCACGTGTACAGCATAACATTTACTGTTTATTATGCATCTTGGGTAGTTTTGTATCATCATGTTTTTGTTACATGTACATTCACTCCATATCCTTTCATTTTTAGCTCACCTTGCCACAAAAGGCCATGTGAGCTATTGCCATCACTTGGCATCCGTCCGTCCGTCCGTCGTAATTTTTTTCAAAAATCTCCCCTGAAACCGCTGGGCAAATTTTTACCAAAATTAGCCTGAATCATCACCAGGGTTCAAAATTGTGTTCGTTTAGTCCGAGGACTAAACAACATGGCTGCCGTACTAAAAATGGCACATAGGGGTAAATTGCTGTTCTTGGCAAATAACTCAAAAACCATTACAGATATCAAAAACCTTACAGAAGTAAAAGTGATCAGCATGACAAGATCTACATGCCCTGCAATTTGAAGAAAATCCGAAAACCCGTCTTAGAATTACCCTTTTTCCGTGAAAATTTCAAAATTTTGACATTCTTTATTTTTTATCACAAAAACTATAACAGATAGAGATTAACTTTTTATTGCAGAAATGTTCAGCATATCAAGATCTACCAAACTTGAAAATCTGACTACCCATATAGGAGTAATTCCGAAAACTAGTGATGGAATTTTTGACATTTCTCCGTGAATTTTCTAAATTTTATTTTTTTTTATTTCAAAAAGTGTAGCAGATAGAGGTCAAGTGTAAAAAGGAAAAAGGTTCAGCATATCAAGATTTACCCACCCTAAAATTTTGAAGAAAATCCAAAATTCTTTGTAGGAGTTGTTGCCCTCTTTCACGGAATTTTCAAATTTTCATATTTTGTCTTTTATTCCCACAACTAGAGAAGATGTAGGTTAAGTGAAAATTGATTAAATGTTTGCCATGCTGTGGCAACTTCAAAACTGGTGTATAAAATTTTTCGTTGACCGCCATTTTGAAAATGGATGCCAAAAAAGGCGGGAAAATTCAACGTCCGATTTCAATAAAATTGGGTTTCCAACTAGATACTGATGTTGCGACTTCAAAACTTCAACATTCGGTGGGAAGGAAACAGATAGAAGAAGGATAAGTTTGCAACATCCTTCTTCTATCTATTTCCTATCCACCCAATGTTCATCGTGTACTATATTACAACTCTTGATTTCCTACGGGGAGGAATGACTAGGTTACCGAAAGCTATATTTTTATATAGCCTAGGTGGCCTAGCGGTCTAAGACGCTGCACATAGTGCAGGCGGTGTTGCCATAGATGACAACAAAGCATGGATTTTCCGATGTTAACAGGTTTAAAAAGATGATTTTCATCACTGTTGGCATTCGGAATCATATATTCTACCTTTGCAGCTCACCTTACCAACACATTATCATTCAATGTTAAAAAATTGTTCGTTGACTGCCATTTTCAAAATGGCTTCCACAAAAGGCAGAGAATTTCAACATTGTCCGATTTCAATGAAATTTGATTTCCGAGTGGATATTGATGTGGCGACTTCAAAACAGATCCTGTAAAGTGTTTGTTGACCGCCATTTTCAGAAAAGCGGGAGAATTTAACATTTTCCAATTTCAATGGAATTTGGTTTCCAAATAAGGTATTGATATCGCAAATTCAAACCAATGTTAAAAATTGTTCGTTGACCACCATTTTAAAATGGCCACCAAAAAAGGCGGGAAAATTCAACATTGTCCGATTTCAGTGAAATTTGGTTTCGAAGTGGATATTGATGTTGCGAATTCAAAACTGATGTTAAGAATTGTTCGCTGATCGCCATGTTAAAATGGCTGCCAAAAAAGGCGGGAAAATTCAACATGTCCGATTTCAATGAAATTTGGTTTTCCAAGTGGATATTGATTTTACTACTTCAAAAGTCGTAATGAAAATTGTTTGCTGACTGCCATTTTTCAAATGGCCGCCAAAAAAGGCGGGAAAATTCAACATTTTCCTATTTCAATGAAATTTGGTTTCCAAATAAATATTGAGGTGGTAACTTAAAAATATGGTTTTAAAAATTGTCGTTGACTGCCATTTACCAAATTATGTCTCAACTTCAAAACTGGTGTTGCAAGTGTCCTTAGCAAGTACGTTTTTGTCAATAAAGCCCAACAAAGAAATATAGTAAAGCAAGATCAGACTTTAAATACAGTTCAAGATATTGGTGGTGTTTGAGCTAACAAAGTATGAGAGACTTAAGTTCAACTGTATAACTTAAAATGGTAGCTTGATTGTGACAACTGAAAGCCAGGTGAGCGATACAGGCTCCTGGGAGCCTCTAGTTTCTATAACATTCTAGAAGAATACAGATTGGTAAAATAAGCATTAATCATTATAGTTTTAGTTACCAGGATTGAACTTTGTAAAATTAACTGCATTAATCATTAAAATTAAAAGATATCAATTAGACTAAGTCTAAAGATAATTCAAATAACGTATTTGAATATTATGCATTATTGGCCACTACTCCCAAAATCTAATATTTTGCAAAAATTCAAATATAATAAGAAGAGATTTATATTATGAAATATGAATAGTCATAAATGGGGGTAATATCAAAATTACCGAAGAGAGTTGTCAAGAGCCGAAGTCCATGAGACAAAAAAAAATAGTTTAAAACCACAGGAAAAATTGACGACCGCAATGGCACTGGCTTGGTACAGGCATTTCACAAAAAATGGTGGGTTAAAAATAATGAATGAAATATCAATAGTGATAAAGTAACAGTTCAAAATTAGATAAGCGTAATAACTAAACCTTGTTATGTATTAAGCATTCATGAATGCCTTAAATGTTAATAAAGAGTAATTTTCAACAGTCGAAGTTAGTCTTCTATGATAGTTATAAATGCTTTGGTGTATAAATCATGTCAATATTAAACGAAAATATAAAAACAATATCAAAAAAATAATCTATTCATAGATATTTTTAACTTATAATTGGTGTTTCATGAATGTATGAAATAATGATAAATGATAAAACAAAAAACTTTTAAAATTAGTAAAATTAGTCGTTTATGATAGTTATTGTCCTGTTGATTTTACAATTATTTCAAAATAAAAATTGTAATATGGACATGTAATTATTTATTTCATATACTGATAATCAGAAGAAACACACCACCTATTCCTTGCTGTTCAGCCACCAGAATATTTATGATAAATCAATATGTATTATTTAATTTCAAATATCGATAACAAGCAAGTCGATTTTTTGCCAAAAGCTTCTCCTTAGAATTGACATGTTCAATGTTTGTTTTGTCTTCAGCTACCAAACAAATTCCCCAATGAAGAACGAAGCAAGAGCCAAAATCATACATCCTAAATACATGGAAATATAAGGGGTACATGCAGACACAACGTAAACGACGAAGACGAAACAAACATAACATATAGTGTAAAGGCCGGAAAAAATAAAGCACATACCGTTTGAACCCCTAAAAAAACAGCAAGTTCATCAGGTGTTCTTGAAGGGTTAGAGTGACCGGCTTCATATGCAACACCCGTCACCTAACCAGTTAAAATATATGGTGTTGAAAGATATTTTCAGTTCCTGATCGGTTAAATTCAATTTATATATACATTGTATGTTTTTGGCACTGTTAGAAAAAAAAATAAAAATATTATATAGTCTTTGTCCATTCAGACATGTTGATATTGTCAGTGTTTGGTTTCGGAGTTATGATACTAATGCTACATGTATTTCATGAATTTTAAATGACATTATCACCACTTATCGATCTGATCACTTCAAATAACACTTACAGGTTTATCAGATAGTGTTTATCAAAGGAGTATGTATGATAAGAGGCATATTTGGCCCCCAAACCTAGCTATATTTTCAAACGGAGTTTTTCTTTAAATAATGCTTGGCATAACACAACTGATATATTGCTTAAATCTAAACTAAAGTAAATTGGTGCGGTGACGTCATTAAATCCTGATTGTGACGTCATAAATATCATGATTCATTCAAATTTACCGAAAATCGACAAATTTTCGTCTATTTTTGTTCATGTTTTGGTACAGGAAGCACAGTGCGCATGCTTGTGCCAATGAGATTTTTTGATATGTTTAAAATATATGAAATTGCGACCTTTTCATAAAAATCTCATTGGCACAGGCATGCGCTCCATGTTTCCTGTACTGAAATATCTAAGGATTTTGGTTATTTTAGTCTTTTTTGTAAAAATGCTTATATTTGTCAAATTTTGAAGGTCATTTTCTTCTACAAACAAAAAAGACTTTGGCAAAACCTGTCAAAGTTTATTATATAGTGATATCAAATTGTATTTTGAGACCCGATTTTATCAAATATAAGGGTCTGAATTTCAGGGGCCAAATATACCCCTTACCGTACATACTCCTTTCCATCCTCCCCTAAACCCATTATGAATTGATCCTCCATTCAAAGATATATGTATATTCAAAGTTTTAGTTAGATTTTACTTATACTTTGAATTGTTAATGCTTTGTGCGCATTGCACAATTGTATCAATTTGTTATTAAGTTCCTTGTGTATTGCAATTGTTATTACTTCAGCATGATCTACCGCCTCCCTTAATATGAGTAGGGTTGAAAACATTAAGGTTAACATTACATTGCTTAACAACAATTATTAGCAATAAGTTTAAAGTAAAGTATTTGGCTTCTAAGGTAGATCGGTAGTCTTCTGCTATTCTGAATTTGTTATTTATGCTGTTGCTGTGGTATTATCTGCTTTCTAAAAATGCACATATTTTTATTTGTAATGAATTAATAATAATTATATGAGGGCTACAAAATGCAAAGGACCTACAGTTTTGATTTTACATGTATTTACATTATTAGGTGTGGTAGTTTGATAAGTTGATAGTTTGGAAGAGGAAATTTGAAAAAGGGAGATAATCTGATATAAATATTTTATATAGATAAGACTATGAAAATTCCGTTTTACAAATTATATGGAAAACGAAGTCCGTGACCCCATTTTTCTTCATATTGTTCAAAGAGCTAACAAATGAGTAAAATAGAAAGAAATCTATAAAATAGTTTTAGAGGAAACAACAAAATAATTTATTATTCTTTATTATTTTTTCCAATATTAATATAACAGGGAAACTGTCATGAAAAAAATATATAGATCAAAAATTGGTGTATTCATTTACCTTAAGAAGAGTTTTTTTGTGAATTAGATTTTTTTTTATTTTGCTTTCTTTTTCATTATAGAAAAACATTGTAAATTGTAAAAATTATTAGTAATATGTTTTCAGTAAATATAATCCCTTTAAGTATGAAATAATATTTTTGTGTCTCACCTTTGATTTTCAAGGAGTTTGTAGATTCAAATGTTAATTAACACAGAATGTCAATTGGTTTCCTTTTTTCAGTTTTGTTCGTCTTGTACATGTTGTATATATGTTTTATCATATTTGGTCGTTTTTATAACATAATAAACATTTTCAATTCAAACTTAATTTACAATTACAAAATCAGGATAAGAGTCTTAATGGAAAATCAAACAAAACAGAAGCCACGTACATGTGAATAAAATGTTTTTTGAATTGATACCGAGGACATCCAGCAAGGTGACAAATATGTCATTTTCTAACCCTTAGACAAAACTAATTAAAATCCATGGTACATGTGACTTTCCCTAACCCCTCAACATAACTTATTTCTATACATGTTTAACAGTAATGATAACGGTTTATTTTTTTTACTCAGTGTTGTATGCAAAGGTGTTTTTTTCATAAAGAGAGATTTTTTTAAAAAAATTTTTGAGAGTGAAAGAAAGGAATTGAAATAACGAATTCCTTCAAAATTTTGTCTCTATCCATGTCTAAAAAATTCAGCATGATCCAACAAGCATTTGAAGAGTTATTTGCTTTTGAATTTCAATGTAAAAAGAACTACACTTTATTTTAATGGTGTGTGATTCTTTTGATGTTCAGTATAGATGTTATTGCTTTTTAACAAGCTACTGACTTACCTGTAACTATTGACAGTTCAACACGTAATGAAGTGAAAGGCTACTAACGATCTGGAAAACATGCAACGCAATACACATTTTAAGGCCAGCCATGTCCAATCAGATGACTACACATGTTAATGAATAGACAAAATGCAGAGTGCACGAAATTTGATATATGTACTTGGTAATTAAAACCTTTAATTGTTCTGTCAATAATGCAGTTAGTATCAACGGTTTTTTTAGTAAAATTCAGATGCAAACAATTGCAAAAGCAACATACCAAAGGGTAAATTTCAGCTAAAAAGAATATTCGGGCTTTAAATGACAACAAAAGTTAAATAAAACAAAAACATGGCAATTAGACATTAAACAAATAATAAAAACAATTAGATGAATTTAAAAAAAAGGCAGAACTGAACATGAACTGCACAGAAAGAAAGAATTAACAATGTGACACAATTCAAACTAGACGTATGGACAGCAGAGTGACATACTGATTGGATGTCTATCAATTTGACCCACACACAATATAAACGGAAAGCATGGCTAGCATTGTGATACTAGCACAATACAAATGGTTAGGATGTCTAGCAATGTAAACCTCACATAATAGAGACGCGGGAAAGATGTCTAACAGTTTGACCCAAACAAAATACAAACGGGGGGAGGGGTGTCTAGGAATGAGAACCACGCTCTAAATACATGTGGCATTTCTAGCAATTCGACCCCAACACAAAACCAACAGGTGGTATGGCTAAAAGAGTAAACGAGTGACCCCTAAACAAGAAAAACGGCAGGTTGTTTAGAAACGGCCGACCCAACACAATACAATCCTCACAATAACTAGAGAGTAAATGCCCCCGCAGCCCGCTGCCATCATCCAATGTTTTTCCTGATGTGTTATTCAAATTTTGGATAAAATTTAGCTACTCTGTTTGTGTCTGTAAGACACATATGATGCCCCCGCGGTGGGATATAAAACATATATTTAATTTCTAAGCACCTGATAAACAAATTTCAATAACTTAAAATTCAAATATCTGACACAGCTTACTAATATAACCAATCAGGAGTTATCCAGAATCGACCTTCCAAATGCACATATTTCAATGAAATGGCCAAGTCCACTACACCCAACAAAAAACACAAATTTAGGCCCAAATCAAAATTGTGACAATACACACATATAAAGTCCATGGCTAATCACTGAAGCTGTAATATTTTTGGGAGGATTTAATAGGAATAACAGGTGAAGAACACACAGTTAGATAAAATGTTAAATTCTAAGTTATCCCCCCAAAATCAAAATTTTTTACCAAAATCTAAAATGTGACAATATGTTTATCTCCAAACCATGTTTAATCACTGTGCAAAGAAGAAATACATGTAGCTTTATATTGTGGGAGGTGTTGTCCGGAACAACAGTTCAAGAATACACATTTCAATAAAATGGCCAAGTTCAATTACCCCTCAAAATTACAATTTTGGGCCAAAATCTTAACCATGACAATATGCACATCTTCAATCCATGCCTAATCACTGTGCAAAGTAAAATAAATGTAGCTATGATATTGTTGGAGGAGTTATCCGGAATAACAGTTCCAGAATACACATTTCTATAAAATGGCCAAATTCACCTACCCCTCAAAACCATAATTTCTGCCCAAAATCTAAACCATGATAATATGCACATTTTCAATCCATGCCTAGTGGCTATGCAAAGTAAAATAAATGTAGCTTTAATATTGTGGGAGGAGTTATCCGAAATAACAGTTCTAGAATACACATTTCGATAAAATGGCCAAGTTCACCTACGCCTTAAAATCATAATTTTTTTGCCAAAATCTAAACCATGACAATACGCACATTTTCAATCCATGCCTAATCACTATGCAAAGTAAAATAAATGTAGCTTAAATATTGTTGGAGGAGTCATCCGGAATAACAGTTCCAGAAAACACATTTCGATAAAATGGCCAAGTTCACCTTACCCCTCAAAATCACAATTTTTGGCAAAAATCTAAACCATCACAATATGCACATCTTCAATCAATGCCTAATCACTATGGAAAGTTAATAAATGTAGCTTTAATATTGTGGCAGGAGTTATCCGGAATAACAGTTCCAGAATACACATTTCGATAAAATGGCTAAGTTCAACTTGCCGTCAAAATCACAATTTTTGGCCAAAATCTAAACTATGACAATATGCACATCTTCAATCTAAGCCTAATCACTGTGCAAAGTAAAATAAATGTAGTTTCAGTATTGCGGGAGGAGTTATCTGGAACAACAGCTCATCAGAGATGGGACGGACGGAATTACGGACGGACGGAACGGACGAGGGTAAAAACAATATGCCCCCGACTTGTCGCCGCGGGGGCATAAAAATGGGAGGTACGGGTAGTACATTGACTCCCTACAATACAAATATAATTTAAGGCTAGCAGATCTAACCCAAACACAAGACAAAAGAGAGGTATGCAGAGTGACTCCAACACAATATAAACGGAAGGTACGGCTGGTAGAGTCACCCAAAGGCAACAGAATCGGGAGGGATGTCTAGGACTGTGGAACCACACAATACAAAGGGGCAAGGTTGGCAAAATACCCACATTTATGAGTATTTTCCATGCTGCCTATAAATACCAGTAGATACCAACATTTACTATCAAATACTGGCATTTTCTGGTCGATTGAATTGACCACTCTGGAATTTATACAGTCACCTTGTACGAAGCATGACTTTGGGAAATGAATTGTTACTGGGTAACTCCTCTTTTTATATGCTGTTATAAAGCCTTTGAATTAACCTCTGTGTTATTTTTTCAAACAATGTCTTATGGATATAAAAACATAATACCGAAGTTGCTGTTAATTTGGATTCTGCATATGCACATGTCGACAATTTATGTCTCTTCAGTGCAGATAAAATCAAAATATTGGAAATCCTTATACCGGAATATGTGTAAAGACTTATAGAGAACAAACTACCAATAAGATCTAAATAGAAAAGACAAAATCAGCTAAGGACAGAGCTATGCAAGAGGGAGATACTCCATGAACAAAATTTTGTTAACTTTGGATATTACGAGTTTCCAGATAAAATCGGTTTTCGGGACAGCACCGAAGTACTGGCTACTAGTGTGGTGAATAACCTCGGATACTGACAGTCAACAAGCAGAGGTATCGGCCCAGTGGAAATAAATAACATAATACCGAAGTTGCTGTTAATTTGGATTCTGCGTATGCGCATTTAGGCAAATACTGGTCAATTGACTAGAGTGGAATTTGTAACCTGTTTTGCAAAAGGTACTTATCAGTTGACTTATGGCTCCCACATGTCTTTTTCTTTTTTCTCCTTATTATTATTTTTTATTCATTATTATGATTTTCTCTTTTTTAGCTCCCGTGGCTATGCCAGGGTGAGCTTTTGCCATCTTGGCGTCCGTCCGTCCATCGTAAACTTTTCATTCACAGATCTTCTCCTCTGAAACCACTTGGTCAATTCGACCCAAATTTGGTCACAATAGTCCTTAGATGGTCCCCTTTAAAAATTGTATATGGCAGGTCCGTACCTCATCCAAGAAAGCAGCCAGCGGGGAGCATATTTTAACATTGGACCCTATGGGGAAAAGACATTCAAGATTTTCTTTTCAAGTTTCAAAAAAGGTATCCGACAGGTCCGTAGCTCATCCAAGAAGGCCACCAGCTGGGAACATAGTTTTAACATTTTAATCTATGGAAAATGCGTTCAAAGATCTTCTCAGAACTACATGTACCAGCTCAATTAGAACCAAACATAGTCAAAATGGTCCTTAGATGGTCCCATCCAAAAAGGTATCCAGGAGGTCCGTACCTCATCGAAGATGGCCGCCAGTAGGGAACATGGTTTTAAATTGGACTCTATGGAAAATGCATTCAAAGATCTTCTTCTCAGAAACAATTGTCCAATTAGAACCAAACATAGTCACAATGGTCCTTAGATGGTCCCTTCTAAAAAAGATATCCGATAGGTCCGTACCTCATCCAAGATGGCCGCCAACGGGGAACATAGATTTAACATTGGACCCTTTGTGAAAATACACTCAAAGATCTTCTTCTCAGAAACTACTAGCCCAATTAGAACCAAACATAGTCACAAGGTATCCGACAGGTCCGTAGCTCATAAAGATGGCCGCCAGAGTAGAACTGCATGGGAAAAACTCTGACATTCAAAGATTTTCTCCAAGGTGGCCTCAGCAGGGGCCCTATTAGAGATGCCTTTCATCTCTTTATGGCAACCATGGTCCGGGTGGGCGATACAATTTTGTTATTCTGACTGCTTTTTATTTACTCAGAGTTAAAGCCATCATTTAACACAACCCATACATAATACATATATGTGGTTTGTTTTCATTGATCTATTCATTTTTTACCTTTTGGGGGTCATTTAGGGCTTGTTATATGGTGTGAGGTTCCTCACTGTGTTGAAGACCGTACGGTTACCCCTATATGCTTTGTTTTGGGTCGTTTTAACCTGGATACGGGATTTTGTCTCCTTGACGTTCACCCCATTTCCTTTCTTTTTCATATATATCCCAAGTTTACTTTAATTTTACTAGATAAATTGTTCCATGCAATTCTTAAACTTTTCTATAGAACAGGAAATCATTTACAAGATTTTAGATCTACCAATAGGATCTATTTAGATCATATTGGTAATTTATTTCGGTTCATGGATTTCCAAATGTTTTGATTTTATTTGCACTGATGAGACATAAGTTGTCGTCATTTTAGATCTACCAATAGGATCTATTTAGAATATGAAATATTTTATTAATATGCAATATGGTACATGGTGATATACTGAAATTAAATTAAAGTTACATGTGAATAAGTATTCTTACGAGATTCTTTTAAGATTATTCAGTTCTACATATTTGAAGTATTTTCAACATCAAAAGTTCAATCGACCAATATATATATATATATATATACCACCTGAGGAGTATTTTCCAGACCGGTATTTACTGATAAATACCACTGGTAAATACCGGGGTGGAATTTACTGCCCAAGCTTGCAAAGGGGAGATATGTTTTGCAATTTTAGCAATACAATACAATAAAAGCGGGGAGGTATGGCCAGCTGAGTAACATCATTCGATGCAACCGGAGGGATTTCTTGGAATGTTACCCCACGCAATACAAACGTGAAGAATTGCTAGCAGAGTAACCCTTACACAATACAAAAGGGACGGATGTCTAGCAATATGAACCCCATATAACACAGATAAGAGAAATGTCTAGCATTTTGACTCACACACAACACAAACGGGAGGTACGACTGGCAAGAACAGTGACCCAATACAATACAAACAGAAGAGATGTCTAGAAATGTGACATACGCAATTAAAAACAGGTAATATTTCTAGTACTTTGACCCTCACATGATACCAACAGGAGGTATGGCTAACCGAAAAACGGGAGAATGTCTAGCAGCGGACCTAGCACAATAAAAAAGGGAAGTAGGACTGGCAGAGAAACTCACACAATACAAATGGGGTGTACGGTTAGTAGAGTGACCCCCGCACAATACAAATGGAATTTAGAGCTAGCAGATTGACCCCAACACAATACAAACGGGAGGTACGACTAGCAGAGTTACCCAATACAATGCAAACGAGAAGGATGCCAAGCAATGTGACCCCAACGGGGGAATGTCTAGCAATTGACACCCAAACATTGCATACAGTGGTATTGCTTAGAGTCATGGAGTGACCTCTTAACAAGAAAAACATAGAGGATGCCAGCAATGAACCCAACACAATACAAACAGGGCGTATTGCTATCAGAGAAACCCTCACATAATACATGGGAGGTACGGGTACTAGAGACATCCCAACGCAATGCAAACAGACTTTATCGCTAGCAGAGTGGCTTAAACACAATAAAAACCAGAGTTTTAGGGCAGCAGAGTGGCCCCAACACAATATAAATAGGAAGTGTGGCTAGTAGAGTAACCAAAACTCAACACAAACGGGAGAGATGACCCCACAGAATACAGACTGGAGAGATGTCTTTTTATTTGATACACACAAAATACAAACTGGAGGTATTGCTATTACGAGTCACCCTCACGCAATGAAATGGAAGGTACGAATAGAAGAGTGACCCCATACCAAACAAAATGTAACCTAGCAGAGTGAACGCAACGCAATACAAACGGATAGGGTGGTGAGCAGAGTGACTACCATACAATAATAACATTAGGTATGGCGAGCAGAGTGGCCCCTTCATAATAAAACAGGAGGTATAGCTAGAAGAGCAAACCAAACTATACAAGCTGGAGGAAAGATGAAAAGAGTGACTTTATGAATACAAACAGAAAAAATGTCTAGCAAGGTAAACCCCACAAAATACAAACAAAAGGTATGGCAAGTAGAGTGACCCTTGCACAATACACATGGAAGACAAGAAAAGCAGAGTGGCCCAAACACAGTAGAAACGGAAGGGATGTTTAGCAGAGTGACCACACAACAAGAATACGAGAGTGTGTGTTTCCATTTAATCCTCAGTGATTATGACCACGTGAAAAACAAGTTATTTTTTTGGAAAGCAAAACACAAAAGTCTCGAAAACGAACTCGCATATCATATTTAAAAGCCCCCGTGAAAAAAATTTGGCACGAATAAATTAATTACTTTATACATATTGCTTAAATCAAATCATTATTTGCAGCAGACAAAAATAGTGCATTTTCTCTAATAAAAAAATCATTTTTTTGCTGTGTCTATGGTAATGGTAGCTGTTCTGAGATTCCCAATGATTAAGAACTTCATGTTAAATGAACAACAAACTTCCTGTGCTATGTCATTTGGCTATTGATAGGATAAATACCTTTAAATTTTGGGGTTTGATAGTAAATTCTATCCCTTTTGAGCTCTCAAATGTACCCTTAATAACCCCGTTGGATTTTTTTGTTGATAACACAATACAAAAATATCTAAGTTGCCTAATAAACATTAAATTTTATTATGCTGTACACATGTTTCAAAGAGTTATCTCTCATCACCAGCATTTGAGTCAAATAATATTGAAAGTCATTATCCAAAATTAGTCAGAAAAGAAGTACTCATTAACAAAAATATCGAAATAGGAAGCCAAATCAAGTACAAAAGACATCCACCGAGTGCCATACACGAAATAAAGCCTTAGTATTTTTAAGGGTTAGAGTTTTGATAAAAAAAAGACAATTTCTTTAAACTGATACGGATTTTCCTTACTGGTCTCTCCCTTTGATCGATTCGGACTTTTGTTGTCACTTTTACTTAAGGTACAATTTCATGTCAGACAAGTCTGACTTTTGGCCGTTGAATACCCTCGGAGACCTCTGGTCCACCAACAGTGGATTCCGCCAAACGGTTTGGATCCAAGAAAACGAGTTTAACCCCACCACAATTTTTGCGCCTGTCCGAAATCAGGAATATGTTGGTCATTGGCTTGTCCTTGTCTTCTTATAAAATATTAGTTTCTTGATATTTGGGTTATTGGATGTGGTTTGTTTCCATTGATTTATTCACTTTTTTACCTTTTGGGGGCCATTTAGGGCTTACTATATGGTGTGATTAATCACATTAGTTATACAAAGGACATATACAAAGATATACAAAAAAATTATGTAGCATCAAAATAGTGAAACAGAGTATTATTACATACGTATTTATTTTTTAAATTTGGTGTGTGCTCGTTGTAAAATTATCATCGTTGGCTGTCGTTGACTTTTTTGAAATGTATATTTTTTCCTAAGGTTTCAGTCTCGTTTAATTCTCGTTTATAAATAATTCTTTCCTCATGAGTGAAATTTCATTATTGATTTATATTATATAATCAACCTTTTAAATTGTTTAAAAAATGATGTATTTACGATCAGATGTTTTCGAGAATTGAATAATTATGATTTTTGAACACATTTGAACATTAATCTCGGTCAGAATTTAGCCTATTTCTGGTAGGGGTAATAAAAAATCATTTTTAAACAACATATATAAACGAAAGGTCTGGAATGGTGATTGCGGATGTAAGCAGGGTGTCTCGGGTTCTTGAGGTCTCTGGGCGTAATTTCATTTAGATCAAACAGATTTAGTAAAGTGTATTCCCGTTGTAACGTTTTCAGAAAAGGAGATACTGTTCCAGAATAATTCATTGTCGCTTTGAAGTTATTCCTATCAAAATGGTTTATGAAATTGCTTTTATTCATTAAAGGTATACGATTTCGGAGATAATCATTTATACAAAAATTCGAAAAGACGAGAAAAGCATTCCGGGTCCTTTAGTGACATAATGCTAAATCAGCAATCGATTAAAGTGCTTCAGTGATTTAAGGTGCTTAATATCGTATATGACCTCATCTTCTTTCCACGAGGCTAGCTAAGGTAATGGGTGAAAAATATCTCCTGTCACGTTTTTTAGCAAAAATATCGGGTTGATATGTTTGGGTAGATGAAATAGCAATTTAAATGCAAGCATAGTGCCTGAATAGCTGAAGTTTCCATCAACTGCAACGACCCCCAGCCTTGGAAGACGGCGGGGAGGACTTCTTTCCACGAGGATAGCTACAATAATGGATGATAAATACTCATGTCACGTTTTTTTTCCAGAAATATCGGGTTGATGTGCTTGGATAGATGAAGTGGCCCCGGGAAGAAGCCATTTAAGTGCGAACATGGTGCCTGAAAATTATAGCTGAAGGTAGTGAAGTTCCCATCGACGGCTAGGCAACGATCCCGGTCCTTGGAAGACGGCATGCAGTGGTGGATTTAGGGAGGGGGGCTCTTTCTACGAGGCTAGCTGCGGTAATGGTTCAGTTGAAAAATATCTCCTGAAACGGTTTTTTTTTTTACCAGAAGTATGAGGTTGATGTGTTTGGGTAGATGAAGTAGCTCCGGGAAGTAGCCAAATTGTTGCATATTTTCCTTCATAAATTCCTCTTTCTGGTCTTTTTTGTGAATTATTTGAAAGTTGTAAATTTAATTATTGTATTGCCCAAAAATTAACCCGGAAAACTACAGAGGCATTACTATAGTGTTCTTAAATGGGTATTATTATATTAATCCTGTAAAATGTCCAAGTACAGTCATATTGGGTTGAGGTCATCTGTATTGACCCCGAGGCAAAGCCGATGGTCAACACATGTGATCGAAATCCAATACTAATGTACGATAAAAAACCAATGCCGATGGACACATTACATTTATATAATATTTATTTCAGTTCCTATGCAGATGAGATGACAAAAGATCTTTCCCATTACAGCTAAAGTTTTTTTTTTCCTCTACTGAATTTCACTTTACTTCCGAAGTTGACATGTTCAACACGGTGAGCGAGAGATGCGTACTCTACCGGTGCACTTGATCTCACCCATGTTTTTAGGGCCTCGCCAGTAGTTGATATGGGAAAAAATCTGCGGTTTTCAAAAAACGTTTTTTGAAAACCGCAGATTTTTTCCCATATTAACTACTACCTACGGGACTATAGAAAAAAAACAAACATGTAAGATTTGTTATTCACTACAGTTGAAACGGGTAAAACGGGCTAGATTTTTAATAAGGTCTTAATTCACTCACATTTTTTACGTTGCTTGCGGTTTAAGCATCTCATAAAAAAAACAAAAATCTTATAGGTTTTACTCTTTTTCCAACGCTCAAGACTCTTGTTTAACCTGCTTAAGACACTGCTTATAAACTCTATCATTTTTTATATAAGAAAGAAAAATAATAATCCAGTAATAAAAACTGTTTTAGAGGAACACAGTTCTGTGATCGATATGAGTATTGTAACTTTTTACTAGACACTCCCATAAGAACTCCCGGTTTTCCCTTCCACCTTTATTTCTTTCTTCTTTAACTTACAATTTTTTTTATTGATTAACTTGTTCTCGTTCTGATATAGCTGAAATATTGCTCATTGGACGTTAAACTCTAACTAATCAATCAATCACAAAATGGAGAAGCACAAGTCAAAACGGATAACAAATTTAGTATAAACGATAGGGCTTCGTTTTATGACTGGTACAATGGGCATTTTTTAATTAAGTTCAAAGTAGATAAACTAGCTGACGGAGCAGCACCAAACAACGACACAATATCCGTTATTTCAGATGTAACAAATTTTCTTAGTCAAATGACAGTCCACCAAAACGGAAAAACAGTTTACGACTGTAATAATTTATCTCTAGCAAATCACGTCAAATCATTGCTTACGCTTTCAGACGGATATGTGAATAGTGTAGGCAAAAACAGCTTTATTTACCCTGATAATGTTGCAACCACTGCTGAAAATATAGGATTTAAGGCAAGAACATCGTTAACTAATGCGAGGAAAGAAGTAACGGCGGAAATACCATTAAATAGATTTTCTTTCTTTGCCTCGTTGGAACAAAATCTTTTACCCCCAGCACAGATGGGAATAACAGTAGAAATAAACAACGACAATTATTTATTATACATGGCTGATGGCGCTGATGACGGTAGAGTTGTAATTACACATTTTGAACT
>MJUU01007074.1:342-29286 GCA_002080025.1 Modiolus philippinarum
GGGTTGGGAGGGTCGATTATTCCAGAACATATATATGATGAATTATATCATGATATAATTCATCATCATGGTCATATACAACACACATTTTGTGTCCTCTAGCTATTTTTTTACGAACATAAACAAAAATTTGACAGTTTAAGAGTAAATTTGTTGGGGGGAGGGCTGAGTTTTATGGTTGTAGGAAGTTTATATCACCCCATAATTGCCATAATTTGTACTAGTTGTACTAGTTGTAACGCAGATATTATGACTTTTAATTTAGAACCATTTTTTAGGAATTTGAACTACTCATAAAAAAATGAGGCAAAAGAGGGACAAAACTGTCGAAAACAAAAATATTCAAAGATGTGTTTCATTTGTCCATTTATAAGTGATAGTTTGGTCATTCAAAGCCTATTAACATCATATTAACTTGATTTTATATAAAAGACATTAAAAGACTAAAATCAATTGCAAGAATTATAAAATGAATATCACATTGGGTTTATAGACCATTAACTTACGCAATTTCCAGAAAATTTTAAAATTAATATTTACATCACCAATTTGAAGGGGAAGGGGTGAGGTTTTTCAATTTTTATAACCTATTGATTACTTATGTGGGATATTTGTAAAGTGTATACCAAAGGCCATCATTTTATACCACTTTTGCAAACCTGGGAGGTACCATTCAACAATTTGAAGCAATTGAAAGAAAAACTTTTGTCAAAAACGAAATTTCCCAAATTTCGTAGGGTGGGTCAAGATGATTTAGTTTTGTGGCGTTCTTGTTTATTTTTGTTCATTTGTTTTGTTTATGTCATTCTGTATTATCTCGTGTTGGATATGAATTGCAGTGTTTTTTTTGTAATTTTGATATTGGAATTTCCCCTTTCTTTATTTTTGCTTCGGAATTCAACTGAAGATTTATGGAAAAAAAAATAATATTTTAAATCGTACATTTTATTCGTAAAGTAACTTTATTTTATCCATTTTGAATAGCCTTTCGACAATTCTCATTAAATCCTATTTATTTTGTCACATTGGTTCACTGGAAAACATGTCTTCTGCTGAACATTAAAAGAACTCAAAGAGGTTCAGTTTCTGTTTTTTATCACTTATATCTTATCAAAGAGATCAGCAACCATTTCTTTCACTTCACCGACTAAACCTTAAATAAACCAAATGGTATGTTACGGGTAGAATTTGATAAATGGGACAGGTTAACTCTATTTATCATAGACGATTTTATTGTAAAGGTTTTTTTTCTAAATGTATTGTTTTTGTTGGTGGTATGGTTTTGTGGTGTATCCACTAATCTTGGTTTTGTCATGTCCCCACACTGTATTTTTTCAAAATAACGTTTGATTTTCTACTTCAGTTCTCAAAGAAGAAAAAAAAAATAAATGCATTTGATTAAGTTCAGGATTTAGCACGATTTTCACCGGTAATTTCTGTTACACGTCATTGGATTTGCTTTCTCCCGCCCTTTAAACATAATTCTTTTTATTTCTGACGTTAACTTCTGACTCCTTTTTTGCCATTATTTGTTTGTTTTTAATTTGTTTTTTTTTTTACTTTTTAACTGTATCCTACTTTACCATGTTCATCTTGTTTATACTTTGGTATTCGTTTTTCGAAAACAGTTTGAAAGACATGTTTTATCTATAAAGTGGAATCCCATAATTTCGTTTGTCTCATCATTTAGACCTGCCACGTTAATTATATGAATAAAATTATCTCTCGTTTCTATGCATCGTCTTACGTTTAAGTTACAGTAAGCACAAATTAACACACTAGTTTTATTAACATCATTACGGAATATTGTGCTGTTATTTGAGAATCTTCAACCATGGTTTATAATTCTTTGAAATTTCAACGAAAATTTTAAGGTAAAAAAGTTTGCGAATCGTATCTAATCATATATGCAATCGCTCTGAAGCCCCCTAGTTGCCTTCCATCCGAGTCCCCCTTTTCTTACTTAACAGACTTCAGAATACTTTCTTTGTTCCGTTATAGATAGTCTATTAGTTAAAATTATTTATTTATATTTACTTTTATTATTATTTTCCTGCGGAAAGAAATTCAATCAAATATTTTTATAACTGTAATTTTTTTTTTGCTCATTACTTTCTCATTAACCATTTATATTCCCTGCTTTTAATTCATTTAAAATGTGTTCTTTTGTTATTAGTAAAAGTGCTAAACTTAAGTTTTAAATATTGATTGAAACACGATGCATCTTGTTTTACCTTCCTGCAGATTATTCTATGGCAAATGTTCATTTTTCTAGTGATATTTTAAGTTTAAACCGGTTTTCACAGGTCAGAAAAAAATTCATATCCAACGTATGTTTAACTAAGACCCTTGCTTTTTCTTGCCAAATCTATTCTGAATACAATTCTCGGTGTTTATCATTTATTATTAGAGAACAAGATTACAGCTCTGCATCCCGATTATTACCATATGTTATCCACTGTTGATGGGTAAGTTTGAATATTTAAAAATACTCGGTAATCCTCGAAATTAAAAATTAAAAATTTAGTGAATGAAATAGGGTAAAGAACGGATCTTGTGGAGTAATCTATATTTTTGTTAATATCCCCATTATAGTGATCGCTTTTCTACACACCCTATCACAAGTGGATTGGAAATTTGTCCAAAAGACATATTATAATACACGTATATCTGTCGGTACGTTTAAACATATCTGTGTCAAAGTTGGAATTTTGAACAAATTGATACCTTTTAAGAAGTTTTACAGAAGATATGAACATGTGATATCTAGATATGACGTGACTCGGAAACAGCTAATAACAAAGGGCATTTCTCATCCTCGATTTTATGGAAATGTTGTTAAAAAATGTCAAAAACTGATTAATAATCCAGAAAAACTGGGACGTAACTTACATTCTTTACGTAATAGTGGATATCGACGAGATATTCTGAACAAATCCGTTAAATTGGCTTTGGGTTCCAGTGACCTGAAGACTTTACATATATACTGGCCTCTCACTGATACTGCCGATGTCTGCTGAAATACATGAAGACTCTTTACCAAACCCTTCGGGAAGTTTTGAGTTAGATTTTTCTTCCGTAGTGCGACAGTGTTTTACCAGCAGACTAGATTCCTTGAGCTAGCCGGCAGTTTAGCGGCGAGCACTCTTTGACCCTTCTTTCAAAATTACGTTTTGTCTTTTGCTTTTTCTGTTCCAAGATAGTGGTCATTGAGTTAGTAGTCTACCTGTATTGGGTTTTATTTGCGTGTTTATGATACTATAGGGAAACGGGATAGAGAAAGGGGAGGTTTGGGTACCCATAAACCGGTTTAACCCTACCACTGGCTTTTGCTGGTGCCGGTACCAAGTCCGGCTATCCCGGGTTCCTATCGTTATTTATGTTTGTCTCTTGTTTTCATTATTGTTTTTCTGGTGCAGTTTGCTTGTAAATTGTGGCATGTGATTGTAGTTCCTGGCCATTGTAGGTGTTTGCTGTTTTCCTGTTTTTGT
The DNA here is from genome assembly GCA_002080025.1 of Modiolus philippinarum. Lineage (NCBI taxonomy): Eukaryota > Metazoa > Mollusca > Bivalvia > Mytilida > Modiolidae > Modiolus > Modiolus philippinarum. The sequence continues at coordinate 3,834 of MJUU01007074.1, forward strand.
ACTTGTGCTCAAAATTAACATGTTTAAAAAGGATTTATTATAAAAAAGTACCTGTAAGCGTCGTTATATGACCCCCGAGGATCAACGATAAACAGGCAATTCGAAAACATTTCCCGCCAAAAAATGACGTTTGAGGATAATGACGTTCAAATTTTTGTTTGACCGGTCATATATCGTTGTTTAAAATGTAACTTCCGGGTGCAATTTTTGATCCCGGATTTCCAAAAAATGTATAAGACTTACAGGCCCTATTTACTTTCGAAAATATTAAATGAACTTTGTTTCACATGCTAATTTTTCGACCGTCTCGTGAGTAGTATTCGGTTTTTTCTGGACCCAGTGGGCAAACGCTTAATTAATTTTATCTTTTGTTCTATCCTATTCAATAAGGACAAATGACCAGATGATATTGAAGGCTATCACCATTTATTTTGCTACCGACAAGATTTTGATGTATCCGTTGCCGAGGTGCTTTCATTGGTTTAGCCTTTATTAATTATAACCTCATTTTTGCTATGGAATCATTGACCAGCTTAATCCTAATGATGGAATAATTATATTAATTCTAATCTTTTGACATGAACTAGAAATATATAAGATGTTCTGTTTTCCTCGTTATTTTACCCACTAACCTACCAATAATTGGTAATAAGTGTTTGATAACTCATTAATTGTTCGTTATTCTTTATAGCCAGATATGTGCTAGTAGTTATATGTGAGATATTTTCTTTTCACTTATCATGTTTATCCAGGCTTTTAATCGGCTTAAATTTTAAAACTATATCATCCATTTTTCCCTTTTCTTTTTCTTCTTTTTCGCCTTTTTAAAAAACATGGTCCTTCAGTAACGGTACAAAATTGAACAGTGACACTTTTTTTCTATGGTATCATCTTATATTCAGAGGACCAATGACGCGGTATGTCCTGCAGCTCGAACAATCAAATCAAAGTAAAAAAAAGTTCTCATAAGGAACATTTTATCACTATCCGAAAAAAAACTCTAAAATTGTCACTTTTGTCTATGCTTGCATACAAATTACCAGAACACGCAAATTTTGTGTTGTATATGACAATGTTGCATGAATTATGATTTGGTATTTCACACATCATTTGTCGATTAAAATCTAATATTACGCCCGAAATGAACGACATATGGATTTCTTCAGCAATTCAGAATTGTCATAAATTCACTGTTAAATCGTAATATATGTCAAATCTGTAAGATATGTCTGCAGATTTGGCAATTGATTGTTGTAAGCGATACATTAGTTGTCTTAAAACTATGTTTAAGAAATCAAGGAGTGTTACATGTATTTTCGCAGATATGAACTTTAGCCACTACTATTTAAAGTATACATGTTCTCTGTGTAATGTAGGGAATTTGTGCAGTGTTCAATATAAAACCTATGAAGAGCAAGAGGCCACAATACCACCATTTATTTGTTGAAAGGCGCTTATGGTAAACGTAATTTCACAGTAACTTCGGTATTTAGTTATTTAATAAAGAACATATTAAAATCTGCATTCTGACGTCGTATTTATAGGGACGCCTTTTATTCTGGTTCCAACGATATTGCTTATCTGGGGTGTGTCAAGTGATTTAACATTAAAAATTCTTGAGACAGGTCTGACCAAAGTGAGTCTAAAATCTGTTTTTGTCAAAATCTTGACTAGATGTTAAATAGTGTTTTTTTTTTATTCTTTCCTTGCATTTGTTCCTTTCAGCTACTTTTTTGCATATATACTTCCAATATATGTCAGAGGTGTTGAGTAGGAATTAACATGTTTTTGATAAGCTAAAGTGAGCCATTTTCTCACTTTTGTAAGTATATAAAATCTTCATTTTTTTTTGTTCCGTTTTGATGGGACTTTTTTCTTTGGAAATAAAAGAAATGGAACTACTTTATTTCCAAACCTTTAGAGCAGAGGATGTGCATGTAGGGGGTCTCAATGGGGGTCCCTTTCCCGAAATCCCGGAAATATTTTTTCAACTTTTCCGCTTCATGAGCGGAAAAATATTTTACAAAGACTCATAAACAAGCTCAATTTTCCCGGTTCAGGGAGATATTTTCCAGCGGTTCCCGCTTCACGCCAAACACCCTTTCCCGTTTTCACGATCGTTTCTTTTTGTGACGATCCCTTTTCCCGTTGAATTTAAAAGGCCAATCCCGCTTCCCGCTAAGACCTCATCGAGACTCACCATTTAGCACTTTATTTTGTCGGCAACCTTCTTATAAGCCTCTGCCATACTGTATCAACATGCAAAAAATGTCTCTGTCCTTGAATTGTGTTGAAATCTGACACAATTCTGCGTTTGCGTTAATCTTTTTGACAGATAATGACACTTAGGTTTGAAACATGCAGTTAATTGATGAAATGCAGAATCTAAATATCTTTATTAGGCTAAGACATTTGTTTCTTTGAATTTCGATTGGAATCATCTTTATATTAACTGCTTTCAATAAGTTAACATTTGCAAAGGATATTTCTTTTTCCTTAAAAAAAACTTGACATGTTCTGCTTTATTTTTTCTTTTGTCAATTCAGAATTTTATTGAAAAAAAAGGGAAGTCCTGATCACAAAAATCAAAGACCACAGATATTGCAAAAACCGCAACAGACAAAAACAAAGACAAAACAAAGACAGGAGACAGCCACAAGGCATTGAAATAAAAAAGACGACATTAAGAACTAAATGTTTTGTTTTTGGTCGTTTTAACCTTGATATGGGATGTTGTCTCCTTGACATTTACACCATTTCCTTTCTTTTTCATAAAGCAATATGGTGTGATCTCCCATGAAAGCCAGGAGTGACATCATGTGCTGCGGAATTGTGCTGCTCAGCTAAGGTGGCACCCGTCATATTATCAGTGAGTCAATCAATACGTTTCCATAATAGTAATACTGCAACTGTCGTTCTTTTTGAGTTGCGCGATGGTAACCTTTTGCTATTTTTGTCAGATTTGCAGACATCTTTGGATTGATCTTTTCAGTGTGTAACTGGTGCCATGCGTGAATCATATCATTCTTACCCTTCCGGAAATTCTGATAATACTCAATGTTTTCAGTTGGAGTTCACACTATCAATGCTCTCATTTTTTGTGTTGTCTTGTGTATTACACTTTAAATTTTTAGATTTGTCTTCATTTATTAGGTTTTTAGAACTAATGTCTCCTTGTAATTATCCGAATACTTCAAGTATGCGTAGAAGTTTTTCGATGTATAACCTTGTCATTTCACCGACTCAAAAAAAAACCCTACATGGACCACATGATATGTTACGAGTAAAATTTGCATAGTGAGACATGCTAACTCTATTAGAAAAAGTAATTGCCACTCTATTTTACATAGAAGTTTCAACTGCTAAGAGTCTTTTTTCAAAATCATTTTTTTATGCTGGTGTGGGTTTGTTAATGTATCCCCTGATCTTGTTTTTGTCATGTCTCAAAACTCTGATTTATTTAAATAGCGTATAATTTTGAAGATTGAATTTCAAAAAAGAACATATTTGATTTAGTCATTACATATAATAAGTATTTAGAATGATTTTTCCATGTAATTTATGTTACACATCACGGGGTTTGCTTTCTATCGCCAATTATTCTTTGTAATTCGGCCTTTCAACTTTGTCTCAGTTTTAATCATTTTTAGTTTGTTTTTATTTTGTTAATTTTGTTTTTTTTTACCTTTTAATTGTGACGTACTTTACCATTTTGTATCTTGTTAATACTTAGGTATCCATTTTTCGAAAACGTTTTATTAGAAATAATATTGAATCCTACAAACTGCATTGCCTAATTATTTACAACTGCCACGTTCATTATACGAATACATTTTTTCTTCTCGTTAAGAATTTTCTTACGTTGGGGTCACAACAGAAAGAAGTTAACAAAACAAACCAAGTCACATCATTACTTAATATTGCGTTTATTTTTGAGAAATCTTCCATAATGAAAAGTATTGTCAAAACATTTTTAGAAATTTCAACGAAAATGTCCAGGTAGTAAGTTTCCTAATCGTATCTTATCTTATAAAGAGACACTCTGAAGCCCTTAGTTGTATTCCATTTAAACCATCAGACCCCTCCTCCTCTTCTGACTCAACAGAATTTCAGAATAATATCCTCTATTCCGTTCCAGGCTTTCAGAGATAGTCCATTAGTTAAAATTTTTTATTTATATTTACAAGTATCTCATTTTCTTACGGAGAGTAAATCATACAGCTACTTCTATAAATTGTAATTTAGTTTGTCGTTTATATTCCCTGTTTAAATCTAATTAGTTTGTTCTTTTGTCATTAACAAAAATCCTTAACGGGAGGTTTTGAATATTAACTGAAACTCAAAGGAGTGGAATTAGCAAAAATCGAAGTCCAAAGACATGGCCAACGAGGACGCAAGAACAAATGACGTTAGATTGACGTTTTTGCTTTCAAAAAATCCCAATACTAATTTGGCTTTTGTCAAGAGAGATGTTATAATGCACACATATCTCTTGCTTCATAAAAACCTTATGTGACTGAACCGTTTTTAAAATAGAATTTTAAACAAGAATGCTAACTCTTCTCAAATGACGTAATAAAAAATTATATATAACTAAAGTATTACTAAAGTAGGGGTCTTCTTGATCTCGCTTGAGGCGGTAAATATTGTTCCACTCTAGTTGAAGACCCTCAGGCGACATCAAGATGTAGACAGGAAGTAAAGCCCTGTCCCTGATAAACTGGAGTTTTCTATGTATCGTGTGCGTTTTTGTCGCATGTACATTCACTCCATATCCCTTCCTTTTTCCTATAAGCAATATTTATCTATATATAAGTAAAAGTATAGCGACATTACCTTGACAGTATATTTTTGCCCAAGAAGAATTTTTTTTCATCCTAATTATTTTCGAAAATCTGAACTAAAGTAAATTACACATGCTAATTTTACACTGTTACATCTGCAACTGCTACCTAATGAGGGGTTATTAGTTCCATCTAGAAATATTGGGCCTATGTTATATAACTTAATCCTTTTCCTCGTTTATAGTGTTTATAAGTTTCGAAAAAATTGGAAAGTTCCGGATACCATGTAGGACGTTTCAAACAAACATTTCAACGTCATTATTCTCAAACGTCAAGTTTTGCTATGAAATGTTTTGAATTGTTTTTTTTAATAGTTAATGTTGGGAGGTCACATGACGAGACTTACAAACCCTATTCAAGAAAGAAAATAACGAGATGCTGTTCATCATTCCTTTGCTACTGACAAGATGTTGATGTTCCCTTTGCTGAGATGTTTTCATTGGTGTAGCCTTTGTTAGTTATTCTCTTCCCAAAACCAATGTTGAGTGTTGAATCACTGAACTGCTTCACCCTAATTCTCGAATACTTATTTTAGTTCTACTTTCTGAGATGAACTCTAAATATATTGGATGCATTTTCTTTTGTTCATTTTACATGCTCTTGTACAGAGGCAGTTGGTTCTACTTTTTTGATATGCAAATGATGTCTGTGGAAGTATGCTCCCCCTATTGGTCAGTCAAATAAGGGATAGAAAATTCAGGAAGACCTGAGTAAGATGGGGCTTTTGTTGGAGCTAAATACTACCAATACGATTTGAAGGATTATATGTACCAAATGTTTTCCTGCATTGTTGTCTTGGTCCGTGTAAGTACATTCACTAGGTGGTGCTCTGTACATGGTTGTCCTGGTCTGTGTAAGTACATTCACTAGATGATGTCTTGCACATGGTTGTCCTGGTCCACGTAAATACAATCAATAGGTGATGTTCTGTACATGGTTGTCCTGGTCTGTGTAAGTACATTCACTAGATTAAGTCTTGTACATGATTGTCCTGGTCCGTGTAAGTACATTCACTAGGTAATACCATGTACATGGTTGTCCTGATCCGTGTAAGTGCATTCACTAAGTGATAACCTGTACATGGTTGTCCTGGTCTGTGTAAGTACATTCACTAGGTGATGCTCTGCACATGGTTGTCCTGATTCGTGTTAGTGCATTCACTAGATGATACTCTGTACATGGTTGTCCTTGTCCGTGTAAGTACATTCACTAGGTCATGTTTTGTGCATGGTTGTCCTGTCCGTGTAAGTACATTCAATAGATTATGTCCTGTACATGATTTTTCTGGTCCGTGTAAGTACATCCACTAGGTGATGCTCTGTACATGGTTGTCTTGATCCATGTAAGTACATTCACTAGTTGATTATCTGTATATGGTTGTCCTGGTCAGTGTAAGTTCATTTACTAGGTGATATCCTCTACATGGTTGTCCTGGTCCGTGTAAGTACATTCACTAGGTGATGCTCTGTACATAGTTGTCCTTTTCCGTGTAAGTACATTCACTAGATCATGCTCTGTACATGGTTGTCCTGGTCCGTGTAAGTACATTCACTAGATGATGTCCTGTACATGGTTGTGCTTGTCCGTGTAAGTATATTCACTAGGTGATGCCCTGTAGATGGTTCATACATACCTGGAAAATCGATTTTGCTACGAGGTGATGTTTCAATAAGTCCTCCGTTTTTGGATTGTTTAATATTATGCATTTATAGCTAAAAGACGGACGCAAGACGACGGATAGTGATCCCTCTGTGTCGATTCTGCACTAGGTGCAGGCAACACAATGACTAGTTTACTTTGAGTGTTTATTATCCTAAACAAGCAGAGAATAACTATTTTGAATTATTTGAAAGAATACGAACGCACAATATGGAAATAAAAATTCTGCCAAAAGAGGGGCATTAGATATAATTTATTTTATGTTTTGCAGGATATAGACCATACCAATATCGTAGAAGACTTTGATGTAATAATATCTGAAACTAGAATTGAAAAAAAGAAAACATAGCATTGATCGAAATGTAAGTGTCTTATCGTATCCACAAAATAAATAGCATGCATAAAAAATACAATAAATATAATGGTTCAGATATGGGACATGGTGATCACTAAATTATTTAAAATTGATTGAAATTCAAGATTTGTAACTTAATCCTCAGCGTCAATGACACAATACTGGCATATAAATAACATTCAATGAAAATGAGAAAACAAACATACATAAAAAATGCATATCATATTACGGAATTGAAATCACCATTAATTTACCGTTACCATTAAACTCATTCATGAAAGTAAAGCATTGCATTATAAATTACGTTAGAATGTATTATAGTTCATTACATGCAACACGAAGAGTTGTAAAATGTCAGAAAAGGCACTTTGTTAATTTGTTTTTAATTTAACATATTCATTGACATGATTTTTGTGAAAGGCGGCAAAAGTTTAACTTCAGATGCCATTTTAATTGTATGCTTTGTATATTAAGGGGTTAGACCTGGTGTATAAGGAGATAACTCTGTTTTTCACTGTTTAATACTTACACAAACAAAATAATCATATATATAATAGGTAAGATAAAAATTTTCAATTTGTATTTTTTTTCTACACAGCGAATAAATACTCATTTTGTTTATGCAAACAACCACCCAACATCCAGTTATTTATAATTAGTGCATTTTACTCTACATTTTTGCATTGCTATCCAAAGAAAATGAAAATATGTAAAAATCTGATTTCATGCAACTGAGGTAATTTATAGCAAAGATTCAGCAATTTTATTGACTTTTACCTATTTTATACGAAATTGAGAAAAAATTGGAAGGTATGATTTTCTAAAATATTAATATATCTTACATATATGTTTTCTTCCTATTCTCCGTTTTTTTGGTGAAAATTAAACGACATAATTGTTTACAAGAATAGTTATCAAAACAGAGTAAAAACTTCAGCCTATACTGTTCAGAACACCCAAGAATTTCAGTTCAAACTAGTAAAATTCACTATCATTATTTATGCTAATTTTCACACATGTCTAAGCTACAGAATTTTGCATCTGAAATAATTTTAAATCAAATACAAATTTAATTACAGCGAAATTTATACACCACAATCAAGTCCTGACTGGACCTAATGAAATGAGAAAACAGGATATCTTTGATGACCATTAGACAAAAAAACAGGACGGTAAAATTGTTGAAAATTGCTTAATGTCAACATGAACATGTGTAGTTTTTATACTGAAAAGGTTTAAAAATTAAACGAGTGGAAAATTTTAGGCTTCACCTGCTCTCCCCCTTAAATGTACAATGTCTTCAACTGAGATTGAGACAGGCTACTTAAGATGCATCATGAATCACTTTGTGCTTTAATATACCATTAATCTTGTATTTGATCCTTGTTTTTGTTTTTTTCTTCAAAAATATACTAACAGAAACCATTTGCCTTGGTAAAGAACAAAATACCGAAGTTACTGTGAATTTGGATTCTGAAAATGTACATTTCGACAACTTATGTCTCTTCAGTGCAGATACAATCGAAACATTGATTAATAAAACGAGATTAAACTGATGAGGTTCAAAACAAATGGGTGACAAAAATACTCTTAAACGAAATAGAACGACCAAGAATACCAAAGGAGCAAAGGAGTGGTATTAACAAAAATGTAAATGTTTTGGAGCTTTTTTGCAATTGCTAGATATATGTTCGTACAAATTAAATTTGATGTCGATGATAACCCCCAATAATCTTACTGCCATTTCACTTTCAATCAAGTCCTTCAACATTGATTTTGTTTTATTTCCATCAGGTTTCTCTACAATCGCTTAAGACTTTCAGGATATGCTTTCCTTTGATTTACGGCGAATCAATTAATCAAAATGGTACTTCTGGCTTCCAAGGTTTTAACTAAAGTATTTATATCCTTGTCTGCATATGACAGAGAGTCAATTTTTATAGTTTTTATAGATACAATAAAAACAATTCTTTAATACACATCTTTTTATAATAAGACTTTGGAAAATAACCTTGTAATACAAAAAGTTGTAGGACAGTACCATCCAGACAAAAGAAAGACGAAAGTTATCAAATTCTCTAGCTAATGAAGGAAAGGTAAGTGTTAGAAAATATGTTGTTCTAGATTATAAGAATCTAACACCAGTTAGAGGGTCAGACAGAAAAAGCTCACACACCCGAGGGTAGGTTCAAGTACTCGGACGAAGCTTGCTGAGCCCGAGACGCCAGAAATCTTACCCGATGGTGTCTGAGATTTGTCTGTTTCAACCTCGTACTTGTGTTTGATTATTTTTCTCCCCTTCAGGATAAAAAAAAATCAAACAAATCACCGTCGAAACGCCTTTGTTGACCCCAGTGAATTCATCCCCTTTTCACGACGTAATAAATGATGGAGCACGCGCCCGGGTCCGGGTTAGTTCGGTGCCAACGAACGATTTATGCATTTATGGTGCGTTTTAATTGAAATTTGAGGATCTAAGATAGTCAATATACTATTCAATACTTTTCGGTTCATATGAAGGAAGCTGTGTATATTGTAAGAATACAAAAATCTGGCGGAAATATACGCAAGTAGCTTTTGTTACATCCCCTGTTTTCAGTGTTAGTTGAAAATATGTACAAAAATACAAAATCATGCATCAAAATGTGATGAAAAAGTACAGTGATAGATAACTGGCTTACCAGCGGTGCTGCATGGTATTTCTTCCAGAATATTTGGATGATCGAAAATTAAATAAAATATCCTGTTTGTACACATTTTTCATTGATTCATATTTTTCTGTACCACTTAGCTGCTTATTAAGAAAAAGGACTATAATATATCATTAACCGGGGGTAAAAACGCGGGATCCCCTTCTATAAGAGAGCCCGGAGCCAATGTAAATGCAGCCTATAATCCTATGAGTGGAGCCCGGATCCCTAGTGTTGGAGCCCGGAACCCTGTGGTGAAGCCCAGATCCCACGTTCAAAAATGGTAAGAGCTTATTATTCCAGAGCCCATGTTATTCCCCATCCATTACACTCTTGAACTGAAAGTTTTTTGGCAATCCTCTTGTTAATCAAGAATTTCAGGAGATCGTGACCTAAACAAAGAAATAAAAGGACTTTAGAATTGTTGAGACTGGACTTGAAGTTTATATTCCTAGTTCAATTATTTTAATGTGTTACTATTAAGGAAAAGGTAACATTAAGCAAAAATGAAAAAAATACATCCTTAGATTCTCATCACCACTCGCCCGATTTTTTACATGCCTGAACAGATTTTATTTGATTTTTTGGCAAATTTTGGTACATTTTTAATGAAAGCATTTTTCACAAAATTTGATAGAAATAAAATAAAATTCGCCCACTCGCGCAAAATTTTGAAAATCGAGTAATTATCGAGTTTTATGCATCATCTGTACTAATGACATAAATTGTTGAAATCGTAAGAATTGCTGAATGTAACCAAACGAAAAGAAGCGACATGTTATAAAAACGTTGACAATTACGAAGTCTTATTTTACTAACTTATTTTAATATTCACTAAATAAGAATTGTAGGTACTAGGATATTAAAGTGTCCTTAATTAGTCCAGTTGTTACAAGGTACCCTAACAATGACATTTTTAATAATTTGTTTTAATACATATATACACAAACCTCTTTTTTGATGTTTTTGTTTGTTTGTTTGTTTGTTCAATTAAAAAAAGGGTACCTAGTGCCAGGGTGGTGCTCCTTTGGCCCCGCTGGATCCGCCACTGTTTAAAAGATTTTTTATGAATTTGTTTCATCTATTTCCATTGTAAAAGTTTTTGTGTGCAATAAGTAAAAAACAAATAGACGTTTGAAATACGTACATCTCAGTGAATAGTCATTTTTCCCTTTTTTGCGGGGGGAGAGGGATTCTATGGTATATACAATTATACATTATATTTCTTTCCTTTTTTTATTTATTTGTTTTCATTTATTTCCAATAGACAAAGTGACTCGAGTAATCAAATATAACCAAAAATTACTTTATTTTCCCTGCTATTTCATCGTGCATGTATTACCCTGGGGTTAAAAATATTAAAATGTGTTTTGGCAGAAAGTATTTCAATATACAGACAAAACTTACGTATTCTCTCTTCTATGTTGTTCTTTGATAAGGTTTACAGGTTCAACACTATTCATCGACATTTTTTACTGAATAAAATACCTTTTCGACTCACTTTGAAAAACACATAACCCACAATTGAAGTTTATCTGAATATAATCAAACTTTTAGAACAACTTCATCCATATAATTCTTTTGTAAAACTGAATGAGCTTTCGATCATAAAGGTATATATATTACAAAGATAAAAATGCATTAATTAGATAGACGATAATCCCTTTAATCTCTTGATACCATTAACGTCTCAACAATGGTTAAGTAAGAGAAACAATGGCCAAGTGTGAATTCATGATAAACAATCCACTCGCCTCCGGCTCGTGGAATCTTTTCCATGAATTCACACTTGACCATTGTCTCTCCTATAATTTTACACATAAAATTATATGAAATACATTTTGTGTATGTTTGTTATACTATAGGGAAACAGGATAGAGAAAGAGGGGTGTGGGTACGTACCCATTAACCGGTTTTACCCTATCGCTGGCTCTTGCTTGTGCCGATACCAATCCCGGATTTCTTGAGTTCCTATTGTTGTCTACGTTTGTCTTTCGTCCTGTAATTGTTTTTCCTGTGCAGATCTGTAGTAGATTGTGTCATGTGATTGTAATTTTCGGCCATGTTAAGTGTTTCCTGTTATCTTGTCTATATTAATGAAGAAATTACAATGTACTTATGGCATTAGTTATTTCACTACGGAAAATATTGAAAAGCACCATACAAAGACGACACCTCCATTATTTATAATTTAAACAATTATGATGGAAAGATTGAAAGGAAAACCATAAATAAAAGATTCATTCATTAATGAATATAAATGGCTTTTATTGTCTTTAAACAAAAAAAGACAGCACATACCTCAAAACATCTATAAAAAAACTGACAAATTGTTTTGTTTATATTTACCGATGGGATTTTTGTATGCATACATTAGGTGGTATTTTCTGTGAAGAAGTTTTTGCATTTAGAGAGGAAATAATTCACGACGGTTCAAATAGATTATTTATGTTAATCATTAATTGCATAGTGTCATTTTATGTTTAAATCATTATCTGATGAATTTTTCTTTACACAGGGTTCAGAAATGAATTATATTGATAGACCTAAACCCATAAATATGCACAACAAAGAGCAGTTTATCAATATTGTTTGTTTCAAACCCCTATGGTACTTCCCTTGTCAACTCACATTTTCTGGTTTAAAAGTTAGAATTTGTTGTGTCTTCTTATTTAGACTGAATAGATTCTATTTATCCACATGATTGCAACCATGGTTATTGTCATCTGTGGAACCCTTAAAAACGTTGACATGTTTTAGTAACTTATATCTTCGTTCTGCATGAAGCAAATGTTTTCCTGTGTATAAGAAGCTTGCGTGCTAAATCATGAACTATTCCAGTTAGGTATATGGCATTTAAGAACAATATAATATTAAAAAGGTATTGAATTGCTCTGCAGAAAAATACAGTAAAAAAGGGTAGATTGCACTTTACCGGTCAGACGCCCCCATTTTGTTCCATTTTTGTGCGCATGACAAAATGGTTGCTTAGGGTGTGTAAATGTACGTTTCGGAAAAAATGGCTGTCAGTGGATAAAACAAGCCAAGGCTTCGCCGCCGGTGTTTCAGGCTTGAAAACCCGTGGAGCGCTTGTTATAATAATAAAAAGAATAAAATTAAATCGACTTACCTTCATAACTGAAAATCATGCAATCTAGAAATTAAATCCGGATTTCACAATGAACTACCACCAGAAGTAAGAAACGAGCAATGGTCTGACTATTTCATAATTCGCTCACGGTACGCAGTTAAAGGTATAAAAATACTGAAAAATCACCCTCTTCATCAATGAAGTACCTTTTTTCTGTCAGTATATTTCAATGAAAGTCCAAGGTGGTTAAAAAGTGTGTACCACGTCAAGGCAAGGATTTTTGACGGCATTCCATGTTGTCGTTGATTTTTGTACAAGCATCAAGTGGTAGCGTATCAGACTTTGAACCCTTACAACCCCTTCTGTCAAGATTGTAAGGGTTCAAAGTCTGATACACTACCACTTGACCAGCGGAGACTTGTTAAAGCTTCGGTTAATTAATATACCTAAGTACGGAAGCCCATAAAGGACCTATCAAAATTATCTTTAAATTCGTTATAACGAATTCTGAATTTTGTTATAATGAATTTAATTCGTTATAACAAATATTTGAATTTGTAATAACAGATTTTTGAATTTGTTATAACAAATTTAATTTGATAATAACAAATTAAAGAATTCGTTTTAACGAATTTAAGGATTTGTTATAACGAATTTAATTCGTTATAACAAATTGTTGAATACGTTATAACAAATTGTTGAATTCGTTATAACGAATTTAATTCGTTATAACGAATTTAATTCGTTATAACGAATTTAATTCGTTATAACAAATTGTTGAAGTCGTTAAAACAGATTTTAGAATTTGTTATAACAAATGAAATGTGTTATAACAAATTCTAGAATTCGTTATAACAAATTTTAGAATTCGATAAAACAAATTCGAGAATTCGTTATAACAGCTTCTTAAACTATGGCATGCCAAAGTCGCATAAAATCAGGAATTCTGACATAATGTCTAGATACCGTGTTCTCTTTCGATTTTCTAGTTTCCTCGCTCAAATACCCCTTATCTCAATCATGATCGGGATGAATAGTCTCTTGAAAGCCCCTACCCAAACTACGAGATATATTGTAGCTTGCATTTGTTGAAAACCCATAATTCCGGCTGCATAAAACCTCGTTACTTGCTTAAAACCCTTAATGTCGATTGGCATTGTATGTTTTTCGACCCTGTAAATTCGTCGATGTTTCCTTATTTTAACCATTCACGACAAGTGATGAAATATAGTGTCAAAACCATAAGATTAGTTTCTTTTGGAATTTCATTGTGTAAGCCAGTTAAATTTCTCAAATTCATCCCGCTGAGAGCTTGGGCCTAGTAAGAAAAATTAATCGATTAGTAGGAACGTGTAATCCAACATCTAAATCATTATTAAAACACACGTTTTTAACTGACATTCAATGTTCGGCTTCACATTGCACTTAAGATATTCTAAATGCAGAAACATTAAACGAAATTTTAACAAATTAGATTTTCTCAATTATTCAGTTATTAGGTTTTATGACATCAAATACTCCAAATCATATTAGTGCATCGATGTCTCCTGATTAAAAAACAGCTATTGGGTTTTTTCAGGGCAAGAGCTTCAAACCTTGCTCCTTAGCAACGACCGAGACCTTTAGCGATATAACGATCGGTAATTAAAATCCCAAATTTCAAACGAATTTCGATCTCGAAAATTATGGTTTTTGGCCAGAAATTTAGTATCTCGATCGACAAATCTAGTATTTGACGAGATACATTGTATCCGGGCCGAGATGAGGTTCATACTTCATGTAAGAGATGATGAAAAATACTAACATAAAAATCTCCAATGCATTCTACCTATCTACTGAAAAAAGTGAGAGGAGAATTGTAAATCTCCAAAGCAATCTTATACTTAGGAAAAGGTCATAGAAAAATTGCATAGAATCTTTCGATTTTCTTATACTTAGAAAAAAAGTCGTTTGAGAATTGCAGAGAATCTTTCAAGCAGTATATACTTAGAGACAGTTGGCAGAGAATTGTGGAAAATCTCCAAGGCAGTATAATACATGAGAAAGTGTCTGAGGAGAATCTATTATGGTACCTCTCTTAGTGGTCAAATACTTTAGAAAAAAGTTAACGGTGAATTGCTGAGAATCTCCAAAACAGAGTCTTATACATGGGAAAAGGGCATCAGAGAACTACGGAGAATCTTCTAAACAGTCTATTAGTAAGAAAAGTCCTAAAAGAATTGCTGAGAATCTCCCAAGTAGTCTTATGCTTAGGAAAAAGTCTGGCAAAGAAGTGCGGAGAATCTGTAAGTCATCTATACTTAAGAAAAGGCAGAGAATATCACAAGTAGTCCAATACTTTTAAATAGGGTCAGTTAGCGTAGATCAAGGAAGGCTGTATAATATATAGGAAAAAGTCAGTGGAGAATTGAGGGGAGCAACCGCCAAAATTAATACGCTTACAGTATTTAAGCATTTCTTCAATTTAGTAATATCTACCAAGCAGTCTAATATCTAGGATAATCTAACAAGCAATCCAATACTTATGAAAAAATCAATTGGAGAATTGTGTAAAATCTACCAAGCAGTCTCATACTCAGGAAAAAGTCAGCAGAGAATTACGGAAATACCCCAAACAGTCTAATACTTATAATAAAGAATGTTTAAATATAAGAAAAAAGGCAGATAATTTAACAAAATGGATTTGATTAATTTCAGGGAAAGGGCTATGGTTATATTTTCAGGGAAAATATAAGAATTTAAATGGTGTAAAGGGTTATATAAAGACAAAGGGTTAGGGTTGCAATCATAATACGGGTTGGGGTTAGAGTGAGGGAAAGGGTTATATTGAGGAAAAGGGTTAAGGTTATGTTCAGGGAGGGAGTTTGGGATAATTATTAACGGAAAGTTAATGTTTATAGTCAGGGAAATATTAAGGGTTATCATGGTTAAAGTCAAGAGAAAGGGTTAGGGTTATATTTAGGGAAATGGTTAGGGTTATATTTAGAGAAATGGTTAGGGTTATAGTCAGGGAAAGGGTTAGGGTTATAGTCAGGGAAAGGGTAAGGGTTATATTTAGGGAAATGGTTAGCATTATAGTCATGGTAGGGTTCTACTCTTGATGATTTCTATGAACGTAACCATACTATCACAGCCAAACTTTTACAACAGTGTTACAGATTTCATAAGTTGTTGAATACATTTAAGAGGTTTTGTAATAGATGTGAACATGTTATATCTAAATATGGCGTTACTCGTAAACAGCTTATTACTATGGGCATTTCTAGTCCTCTATTTTAAGGAAATGTTGTTAAAAAATGCCAGAAATTGATTAAAAATCCAGAAAAGCTGGGACGTAACTTACATTCTTTACGTAATAGGGGATATCGGCAAGATATTCTGCTTGCATCCGTTAAATTAGCTTTGAGACCTAGTGACCTGAAAATTTTGTGCACATACTGGCCTCTCACTGACACTGCCGACGTCTACTGAAATTTATGATGATTCTTGACCAAACCATTAGGGAAGTTTCGAGTTTGATTTTTCTTCCGTAGTGCGACAGTGTTCTACCAGCAGACTAGGCTCCTTGAGCTAACCGGCAGTTTAGCGGCGAGTACCCCTTGACCAATCTTTCAAAATTACGTATTGTCTTTTTCTCTCCTTTCAAGATTGTGGTCATGGTTAGTAGTCTACTTGTATTGGGTTTTTTTCGTATGTTTTATACTATTGGGAAACGGGACAGATAAGGTGGAGGTTTGGGTACTCATAAACTGGTTTAACCCTACAGCTGTCTTTTGCTAGTACCTGTGCCAAGTCCTGCTGTCCCAAGTTCCTATCGTTGTCTACGTTTGTCTCTTGTCTTATACGTGGTTTTTTTTGTGTAGTTCCCTTGCAAATTGTTGCATGTAATTATAATTTTCAGCCATTGTAGGTGTTTCCTGTTATCCATGTTTTAACATTTAAAGTTATAGTCATGGAATCGGTTAGAGTTATATTTAGGGAAACGGTTAGGGTTATACTCAGTGAAAGGGTTGGGTTTACCTTTAGGAAAAGGTTAAAGTTATAGCCAGTTATATGGTTAGAGTTATAGTCAGGGAAAGGGTAAGGGTTATATTTAGGGAAATGGTTAGGGTTAATAAGTCATGGAAATGGTAGAGTTATATTTAGGGAAAGGGGTTGGAGTTATAGTCAGGGAAAGGGTTAGGGTAATATTTAGGGAAATGGTCAGGGTTATAGTCAGGGAAAGTGTCAGGGTTATATTTGGGGAAATGGTTAGAATTATAGTCATGGAAAGGGTTAGATTTATAGTCATGGAAAGGGTTAGAGTTATAGTCAGGGGTATGGTTATGATAATAGGCATGAAAAGAATTTAGGTTAAAATTAAGTGAAAGGGCTATAGGGTTATATAAAGAGTAAGGGCAAGGATGATAGTAAGGGAAGGATTATGGTTAAATTTCAAAAAGCATGCGATTAAGCATCTTATTCTAGAGCGCAGCGCCTGACGCAGCGATAAATCGGGACTTCTTGGAGCCGCGATAAATGCTAGAGGCATTCGAACCTATTTCCTACGCGTTCGTTCCAACGCTTAGGGGCGTTCGAGATGCTATAAATAAAATGAAGTTCATCAAGATCACCGATCCTAAGCAACTTTCCAAGATATTCAAGCCCGTGGTCGAGACGCAAAAGAAGACGGCTTCCCAGATCACCAAAAAAAATCGATGATCTCTAACTCGCCCTACCCGCCCCCGTGAGTGCACTTCTACCTGTCCACGAGGACGACGACGACCCACTACCTATCGAGCAAGCACTGACTACTAACCTCGGTCCACGAGCAACCCACTATCTTCAGCTCAGTATGACTCCCAAAGCCGATCATACCTTTGGATTGCGAGTGGAAGACGGTGCCATCATGATCTGGAGTCTGTCCGTCACTTTCGACGTTGACGATATCTTCGTCCACGGCGAGCGCTATAGGGGTACCTCCGGCCTATGGGAGCTCATGGTCATGAAGCATCCCGAACATTTCGAGGTTGATGACCTGAATACTTATTGCGATATCTTACGAGCATTGAGTGCCATGTACCAAGGCAAATCTGCACAAATTCTGCAGACCCATAAGGCTAACAAAGGCAAGAAATGGAAGGAGATCGTCTCGTACCTCTATAAGCAAGATAAATATGCGCAACGAAATCGTGGCAATCCTCGACGCCATAATGAAATCTAACCATATAAGCAGAGAGGGGTACGAGAACCTGCACCGAAAGTTCTTTTAGATAAATTTACGAAGCCTTTAGTAGCGAATCACGGTTATAGACGGAGATCTGCAGTCGGGGGAATACTATTCGATACCATCGCCAGTCTGGCCGGACGAGTATTGACTTCTTCCGCCGCGAAGACTTGGAAGCAAGGCCGTGGGGCCGCTTCCAATGCAGTCCTAAAAGATTTGGAGAAAGGAGCGACGAAGGCCGTGGACAATGTCATTTATCGAGTGACCTGCGAAAGGACGACCCCAGCATCACCCGCCGCAAAGACCAAGAGGACCCGCAGCAGCAGGTCCGCCTCAATTATCTCATCTCGGATGACGGCATCGCAACCATTCACGACTTCGTCCAGCGCTATAAATAAATATATATGATGGCCGATATGCTTACTATCACCGAAAAACTCACTTTCGACGAAAGTCTTTAGGAGTATCAGGTTCACGAATACGAACCTCAAGCTTGGGTTATCAAGACCCAGGATCTCTTCCCCCTTCCAGCCAAGATATATCGCTTGATTGAAAGCCTAATCATGAAGAACGATGGGACCGCCTATGCTGATGATTATCTAGTATCGCTCGTCCATAACGGTGCCATGTATCTCTTTTGTAGCATGAGCTACCGACTCTCTGGCCAGCAGATTGAGCACCTCAACGACCACGACATCGCAATCACCATCCTGGGGATGCTGACCTACCCCGACGACTTTTCTAAATCGCAAGGCCTCAACCAGCTATGGTTCAAGGATTCCACGGAAGAGGCTGAGGCAGATAACGTTGAATTCACAGCACGCCTTGGGTATATCATCGCCAAGCCAACCAGTAGGGGATCGTTCTCCTTCTCCATTCCTCTCAAGCACGTCTTCGGCTCTGCCGAGAATTATGATAAAATCGTCTATGAATTAAAGCACGAACTCTCCCTGGTGGATGTTTCGGATGCCAATGCGGTATTGAGAGCTGCCGCCGTAAACAACGTGGCCAAAGTCGTCTTGAGCAAGGACTTGTGGTTCGTTCCCCACGTCACTCCTTCCGACGATAAGAAGCTGCAGCTCTATAAGACCATCCAGAGCAAAACCAAGATCGATTGCAGATATAGCATCGGGCAGTGCTCTTTGATGGTAGTGGATTGATCCTTGGCCCCAATAGCCCCTGCTAGGCATACTCCTATAAATAAATGGACCAAGTAGATGCCAGTAATGTTGCTTGCATGGAAGAAGAGTTCATCGCAGAAATCCAGATATGAGCATGCATTGAAGATCTATAACCGACTGGATAAGGTCGTCTCCATGCCCTGGGTGGATTCTCCGTGGGCAGTCTATTGATGACCAGTGGTATGATGACCGGTGTGTGTCTGTTGCATCCATTCCCAAGGGTTCCCTCGCCTGCTTATGTGCCACGGGAAGTATGGTCCTGTCCTTGATCTCACGCAAAGTTGAAGAAGAAGCATTGAGATACCATGCGATTAGCCAAGACCTATAGGTCCCAGTTGTCAGGTGAAGACGGTGCTCTTGCATTCCGTCTAAAAAAATATTACGATGATAAGGATCAGCTTCGTCAACCTTCTACCCCAATTAGTGAAGAATTGAATGCGCATGAGCCTTAGGGAGGGTTCTTCAAATCGTGCCTCGGTCGGCCACGCCTCGCTTCCCGCTCATTCCCGAACCCTCCAGACTACAAAAAAATCCCAGTCCGCTTTTGGTTGAGAAATTTGCGTTCTTACCCTAGCCCTCTGGTATTTTTTTTACTTCCTCACGAGATGGTATGAGAGGTACTTCTGGTTAGATTTCCTGGTAAGCTTGAACCCGGTGCTCCGAACGACAGCTCCTTGCAAGGGACCCTTTTCTTTGTTGAGCGTTGAGCAGGCCAATACCTTGATGGTCTCCCTTTCTCGATTTTTCAGAATAAGAATTTTGTCTTTGCCAAATTTTCCTTCCACTTCTGTCGCTTCCAAGATCTAAAGATCAACACTGTGGGCAAGTCCTTCCACTTGAGGGCTTTCTGATTTTGGTCCTGCACCTTCTCCTGAAAGGCGTCTTCGCTGTTGAAGTCATGTTGGAAGACTTCAACGAATCCATTGTGTACGAAAGTCATATTTCTTGTATTTACCCTATGCTCAATAGGAATGCCGTCCGTTTTCATCTGGCCGTCGGGGTTGGGGTCCTATGCAAGATTTCCCCTTGAAAAGGGTAGGTGCGGCAGAATTGTCATTTTTCTACTACTCCTTTTTTGGATCTAACATTCAGAAATCCAATAATCACCTATTATTTAGTCCGACGGCTACAAACAAATCTCCAATGTGGCTTTTCACTAATAAAATTCTTTTGCCCCATCAATGATTTTTCGCATGTGGCAATCGCCAACCAGTAACACAGGTTCACGTACAGAATCTGATATTGGATTATTTTTATCTGGTCTAATTGATATATTTGTTTAGCATCCAAATTTGTCACAATTTCAAACTATTTGAAATGCACAATTAAACCAACTTTTTTTCGCGGATACTTTATTTCGCGTTTTGTACCTTCCGAAGAGGTTCGCGGATATACATTTTCGCGTTTTTTCTCTTTCTGTTCATGCATTTATATAAGGATGAGAACTATTCGTGACGATTTATTTTCGCGATATTTTCACTCACGCGAAAGTCGCGAAAATAAATAGCTCGCGAAAATAAGTTGGTTTACAGTAATACTGTGATAACTGCTTTTCAAGAAGCGGTGTAAATGAAGTATGGATTTTGAAAAAACTCCAAAGATCTACTTGACTCTAGATCTTTATCACACTGTAACAGCATTAAAACTTCTCCATACTTTACACCACCATTTCTCATGAACAACTAAAATCTCGGCTGAAAAGGTTCAATTCATAGATGTTTCTCACGTAAGAACGGTGAACGAAGATATAGGTACATTCTTGTAGGTAGAGAACACGCCTTCTTTGTGAAAAATGACTCCGAATCGAAGAAAAAATATACAGAGGAAGAAGTGATTAAAATGTTACAGTTTCTGATCGACAATATATTTGTCCAGTTTGGAGGACTTATTTTTCAACAGACTATTCGAATTCCTATAGACCCAAACTGTGCACCTCTCCTAGCCGATCTTTTTCTCCACTCTTATGAGGCTGAATTCATCGGAGGGCTTCTTCAAAATAAATATAAAAAACTGGTCCAATCCTTTAATTTTAGCTTCCGTTATATATATGATATTTTGTTACTAAACAACCCTCGCTTTGGTGATTTTTTTCATCCGATCTATCCAAAAGATCTCAAAATTAAGGATAATACAGACACTTCCACATTAACCTCATTCCTTGACCTTCATCTCGAAATTTACAACAAAAGTTAACTTTGAACTAAGCTGTAAGACAAATGCGATGACTTCACATTTCCAACAGTCAACTTTCCTCTGCTTTTTAGCAACATCCCAACAGCGCCTGCATACGGAGTTTACATCTCCCAGCTCATTCGCTATTCAAGAGCTTGTGGTCGACACAGTTACTATCTTGATAGAGCCCGGTTGCTCACAAATAGACTACTTAAACAAGGGTATGTTAAGCAAAACTTGAAGTCATTCCTCCAGAAGTTTTACGGTCGACATCACCATCTTGTGGACCGCTATTAGATATCTGTTTCCCAGATGACAACAGATCTTTCCCTTTAAAAGCTTAATTGTTGTTTCCTATACCGGATTTCACCTTACTACCGGATTTGACATGTTCAACACGGCGGGTGTCTTATAAGAGGCAGGAGATGCATACTCTACCTTTGCACCTAATCTCACCTATGGTTTTTATTGGGTTGGTGTTGTTTATCTTTGTATGTGTGTGTGTCTTCATTTTTCTTTTCTGTGCCGAACTCGTGTTGTGTCTCTGTTTCTTTGTTGCTTCCGATTTTGCCATCGTCCTTAGATTATTCGTTTTGGATTGACGCTTTAAGACTGCATGTGATTTTCAACCATTCTGCGCTTAATTTTTCCTAAATATTTTACCTCTGAAAAATTCTCCGCATTTTCCACTAAAAATGACTTTTCCCTATTAGACTGCTTTGAAGATTTTCCGCAAATCTCCAAAGTATTGAACTACCGAAAATCTCCGCAATTCTCCGCAATTTTTTTCCTAAGTATTAGACTACTGAAAGATTCTCCTCAATTCTCTGCTAATTTGTCCCTAAGTAGGAGACTGCTGATAGATTTTCTGCAATTCTCTGACAATTTTTTTTTCTAAGTATTAGACTACTGAAAGATTCTACGAAATTCTCAGCTGACATTTCGCCTAAGTATCAGACTGCTTGGGAAATTTTCCGCAAACTTTTTCCTTAGTAGAAGACTACTGAAAGATGCTCCGCAAACTTTTTCCTAAGTATTAGACTGCTGAAAGATTCTGTGCAATTCTCCGCAAACTATTTCCTAAGTCTTTGACCACTGAAAGATTCTCCGCAATTCTCTACAAACTTTTTCCTAAGTATTAGACTACCGAAAGATTCTCCGCAAACTATTTCCTAAGTTTTTGACTACTGAGAGATTCTCCTCAATTTTCTGGAAGATTCTCCGCAAAATATTTCCTAAGTCTTTGACTACTGAAAGATTCTCCTTAATTCTCCGCAAACTTTTGCCGCAGTATAAGACTACTGAAAGATTCTTCGCTTTTTCTCCGCAAACTTTTTCCTAAGCATGGACTACTGAAAGATTCTCCACAATTTTCCGCAAACTTTTTCCTAAGTATTAGACTACTGAAAGATTTTCCACAATCTACACAAAGTTTTTCTTTAATAATAAACGGCATGGGATTGTCTGCAACTCACCATTAAGCTTTTCCTAAATATTCGACTACTGAAAGAGTCTTCGTCATTCTCGACTGAGAAACCTTTGTATTAGACTGCATGGGAGATTTTCTGCAATTTTTCGCAGAATTTTATCCTACTATACCCAACTTGCCAAGAGATCTGTTTGATTCTCTACAGTTCTACGCATTTTTACTCTTAAATTCTGTACTTGACATTTTCATGATCACTGCATGAAAATGTCAATTTACAAACATTTATTTACATGTTTAAAGATGAGTTAAATATAATGAGCCGTCTGCCAGATATGTTTGCTGAGGTATGTAAAGACAACTAAATGTCAGTATACTTTACGCAGATGTGCATATATTTCAAAGATTAAGCAAATGTTAGGGTATTATTTCCATACGTTTCCAATATTAACAAAATAATGTAAAATTAACTGCAATATTTTCGAATATTTCCTTATACATTAAATCATATGTAAATGTTGCTCTTTCCCCACATATTTGCGATATGTGGCGATCGAATAGAGGCCGCAATTTATCATACATTTCTATACCTATTTAAATTAAAGCATATCCTACATTTGTGTTTACTTATATTTATTTATAAGTCAAAACATTCTTAAATGTTATGGTAAAATTTCCAAACATTTATTATCATGTCAAAGTTTACCTAAAGATGATGGTGATATTTACCTACATTTCCGAACACACTAAACCACATGTAAATGTTGCTATTTCCCAACATATTTGCAGCATGTGGGGATCGAATAGAGGCCGCAATTTATCACACATTTCTATACCTATTTAAATAAAGGAAAATCTTACATTTGTGTTTACTAATATTTATGTATAGGTCAAAACTTTCTTAAATGTAACAATAAAATTTCCAAACATTTATCACCATGTCAAAGTTTACCTAAAGATGATGGTGATATTTACCTACATTTCCGAACACTAAACCACATGTAAATGTTGCTATTTCCCCACATATTTGCAGTATGTGGGAATCGAATAGAGGCCGCAATTTATCATATATTTCTATACCTATTTAAATTAAGGCAAATCTTACATTTGTGTTTACATACATTTCTGTATAAGTCCAAACTTTCTTAAATATTACTGTAAAATTTCCAAACATTTATCATCATGTCAAAGTTTACATAAAAGAAGATGCTGGTATTTATCTACATATTTGAATTCAATGATTTATGTACGATATGTGGGACTGGAAAAGAGGATCACTAAGAGACAAAAAAAAATATTTCTATAACTACTAAAAACCAATACATGTATGCGTACAGAGCACAAACTGTCTAAAGCACTTTTGAATACTGTATTGAGCCGTAAGGATTTTCAAGTATCGAACCGTTGAACAGTGGAGAGGGAGTGTCAAGAACTTTTCTGTTAATGTGTTCTAGGCATTTTGAGTTGGTTGTTCCTTTTTTAAAGTAAATGTCCAGGTTTCGATAGCGATAATTTACTGTTATACTAAGTATCCGAGATATACAAAGAATAATGAAATACTAATAAATCATGTGATCTGAATCACTTATGCAGATTTATTCGAATTGTTGATAAACGCAAGCAAGAAAAGTGATTGTATTCACTTCCATTACATATATGTACTTTCTTGATTATGTTGATTACATTACATATTATATTTATGTATCTCTGTATCAATGTGTATGGCTTTATTGAGAATAAAAATAATAAGTATAAAGCTATGCGAAATCGTCATATCGGGTGCGATCAGCTACATGCACCGCAGATTCTTGTTTTGAACAGAGTAATAAGGTGATACTAATTGTATTTTTTGTCCATTATTTTCGTATTCTTTCTTTTATTCAGCCAACTTCTTTATACAATGCTGATGTTTTCAAAATGCATATAAGTTTTCCTTAAATTTCGTCATTTAATTCCGTATTTTGGATAGTTTAATATTTTGGTTAGTTTGAATGTTTTTAGATAAATATATGGAACGATCTCTGTATCAAATTGTTGTGGCTACTGGTATAATTCTACTCGACATTCTCCAAAAAAGGATACACGAATTAATGTTTGCTTCTTAGAATTATACTTTTCGCAAATTTCAGTCATGTTGCTTTATTTTTCTATAAAAGAATAAGATCATAGATTTGTCATTGCGGATCTGAAAATTATTGTCCATTGTCAAAACTTATAAATTATTATGCGATATGTCTTCATAATCGCTGGTTAAAAACGCTCTTTAACATGTGTCGTTTTGTATGATTGTAATTAGTAACCAAGTATAAATCAATGAAAAACTGGCAAATAAAGAACGCACGCCGAGGTGTCGATCTTTGTTATAAGGTGTGAAAACAAACACTAGTTTCTAAATTAATAACATAAGAAATGATGAAATTTTACTTCCGAAGAAAACGCTCGCAGTATCGTCGTCAGTATATTTTCATTTAATTGTATATGAAAAATATTTTGTAAAATCAACAAAAAAAAACCAAGACCTCCCATGGGGATCGGAGTATTTGAACAATTGGTTTCAAAAGCTGGGCAGAAAAGGAGGGAAGGGTCCAGTTGAGTTTTTTTTTGTACAATTTTAACTAAAACTATTTCCAAGAAAAATGATCTTCCAAAAAACCCCGGAAACAACCCACCTTTTGGGGCCGTCAATTGTTTTCCCGACCCGAAAAAGGTTCACATTAGTTTCAAACGTATTCACATGATTCTTTATAATTATAAACTTTATTTATGTAAACTTCCTATTAATATATGCTAGGCCAGTGCAAGCATATATCCGAATATAGACATAGAAAT